>MU204349.1:613964-633603 GCA_017309775.1 Paedocypris sp. Pulau Singkep | reverse complement strand
GATCAACTCTAATTGTGCTGTGAACATATATAACTGTGCTGTGAACAAATCTAATTGTGCTGTGAACAAATCTAACTGTGCTGTGATCAAATCTAATTGTACTGTGAACAAATCTAACTGTGCTGTGATCAAATCTAACTGTGCTGTGATCAAGACTAACTGTGCTGTGAACAAAATTGTGCTGTGAACAAACCTAACTGTGCTGTGATCAAATCTAACTGTGCTGGGGTCAAATCTAATTGTGCTGTGAACAAATCTAACTGTGTTGTGATCAAATCTAACTGTGCTGTGAACAAATCTAACTGTGCTGGGATCAAATCTAACTGTGATGTGAACAAGACTAACTGTGCTGTGAACAAAACTGTGCTGTGAACAAATCTAACTTTGCTGTGATAAAATCTAACTGTGCTGTGAACAAAACTAACTGTGCTGTGAACAAATCTAACTGTGCTGTGAACAAGACTGTGCTGTGATCAAATCTAACTGTGCTGTGAACAAATCTAACTGTGCTGTGAACAAGACTGTACTGTGATCAAATCTAACTGTGCTGTGAACAAATCTAACTGTGCTGTGAACAAAACAAACTGTGCTGTGAACCAAGTGAGAAAAACAGATAATTACGATTTGTAAATTGTATTTTTCTAGAATTTAAAAAATGCTATTTAATTCTTCCTGCTGCTCTGTCAGTAGAGCTAGTGTTGGCAACACCAAGGTTCTCGGTTCAATTATCAGCAAAAGCATGGGGTTGATTCAGTGCTTGACTGTATCACGTGTCGCTTCATATGAAAGCGTCGACGTAATAGCAATGTGAAAGTAAAATGATGACGTGTCGTTCTGCTGCGAGGCTTTACCTAGAGGGTAAATGGAATATGTCAAAGTGGCTGAAACTGATTTAAAGACATGATTCTGATCATGCGTAAGGACACAGAGACGTGTCAGAGCAAAAATAATCTCATAAATCAAAACCTCCTCTCAACGAAAAGGCTACAGCGAAGCTGACCCGGGGTCGTGATATTGAGCAAAACATCGCCCATCATCCGAGAACCAAACTGCGTGACCTTACCGATGATGAAGAGAATCTCCACGGCAATGTCAGTGACCGTGGTGCTGCGGGTCAAGTCGTGATCCCCGATAAAACACACATTGTACGGCACGGTCACGGCGACATAGAAGGTAGCCAGCAGGATGAGCCAGTCCCAGCCGGCTTTGAAGGTGCTGAAGTGGAGAAGGATGAACCTGGACTTCTTGGCATCGGCGACTTTATATTCAGGGAGGGCCGGTGGATCACCGAACACATTCTGAAAGGCGAAAGCCATTGCGAGGTGAGACGCCGCTGTGCCGTCTGGCGTGAGGGTGGAGGCGCTCACCTTGTTGAGTTTGATTTTGCTCTGTTTTTGACGGTTGTGCAGATGTCCTGAGATGTGGTACAGAACCGTGCTGGAGCGCAGCCGCGTGGAGCCGAACGGAGAGCCACCCTTCACCTGCTCACGCCGGCAATCTGAGAAAAAGAGAAGAGGAAACGTCATATGCCACACGTCAATACAAAAGCCACGCCTTCTACTAGCTGCTCAGAGCTGAACTTTAGCTTGCAACACCAAGGTTGACAGTTCGATTCACAAAGGGAAAAATGCAGTTGGATCAATGTCCGTAGCAACTCTGGTTCGCTGACTGAAACCTGCAGGATTTCTTCCAGAAAATTGCAGAATCTCATCCTGAAAACTGCAGGAAAGTCTTGCCTGAAAACTGCAAGATCTCTGCCTGAAAACTGTAGGATCTCTGTCTGAAAACTGTAGGATCTCTGCCTGAAAACTGTAGGATCTTTGCCTGAAAACTGTAGGATCTCTGTCTGAAAACTGCAAGATCTTTGCCTGAAAACTGTAGGATCTCTGTCTGAAAACTGCAAGATCTTTGCCTGAAAACTGCAGGATCTCTGCCTAAAAACTGCAAGAACTTTGCCTAATAAACTGCAAGATCTCTGCCTGAAAACTGTAGGATCTCTGCCTGAAAACTGCAAAAACTCTGCAATAAACGATCAACATTCACAATCAAGGATAAACTTCTAAGCATCTTTCTCTGAGGTTTCTATAGTGATGTGTTATTTTCAATCATCTTACATCTTGTTTTGTTACCTATTTTGAAACTAACAAATCACAAGACCACGACATGTTTCAATAAACTACTGAAATAATTTAAAATCTGACAGTGTTGTGGATGGTGAGGTAAGTAGCGTTTATTTATGTGTTAAGGTTCAATTAATGACATGAGAAGAGCCTCTTTCAGCTCTACATCATTGACTTGCTGAATATTTTCATTTGCTTTATGCTACGTGGAGCATTCAAGAGAAAGATCATTTCAAACACCTTGGAAAAAAGATGACATTTTCTATTCTGTTTATTCACCAGCTCAATGTGAAGCCGATCCAGTGTCTAGTAAAGCGCTGAAGGTTTCTGAAATCACCCGATGTCCTTGAGATTACGCCACAGAATCAGCGTTGAAAGGGACGGGAGACGTCGTGCTGCCAAAGGGTTAATTCCAAACGGACTTTAAAATATCTTTAGAGTCCAAATAAAAAGGAGATTTTCAATTTATTACATTTATCGAATCTCCTTTTGGCTTCTTTTCAAACGTCTCGAATGTGTCAAATCGAACCATTTGTGTGGCGAATGATGTACCGTGCAATCAAAACTGTTTAACGGGAGAAAAACATGGAATTCTAGGAATCCGTGTGTGTGTGTGTGTGTGTGTGTGTGTGTGTAGTATTTTTTAAGCCGAGGAAACAAGCATCTAGACTGTCGACCTCCATCGCCGCAGGCCACCAAGGAAAATGTCACTCATTCCAACTCTGCTGAACAAGGTACCAGGGGAAACCAAAGCCGGAGTAGGGAAGGGACCGCAGGGATGGAGTCAGCGAGAAAAAGATGGAAGCATGGGTCCAGGAGAGAGAGAGAGAGAGAGAGAGAGAGAGAGGGGGGTGGAAACGGAGAAAAGCTGGTTATTAGAGAAGGATGGAGATGACTTCAGCCTGCAGGGATGGAGGAGAAGAGCCAGACACAAGCTCATCCATAAGAGGCAGCAGTCAGCAGGGAGTCCAGCGGCAAAACACTTATTATGGATCCTAATAAATGTACTCCCCATTTACTAGCAGCACAGGTCAAAGACGGAGGGATGGAGGGAGGGAGGAGAAGAAAGCGTGGACGGAGAGAGGGATTCCCTGGAGCTGGAGGGCAGAAGCGGATCCGGGTTCTCCGACAGACAGTAAACACGCCGGATTCTGACCGCGGTGTAACAAGATACAAATACAGCTGTGAGCAGCAACGCCGGGTTCAAATGTCGTATTGCTCAATTCGACAACTATACATGTAAAGAGTAGAGGAACTTATCGTACACGTGTAAATGTACTGCAAAACCATCATAACAGAAAGGCTAAAAGTTTGATTTTACGATATGTACTGTACTTCATTACAGTATGAGTTAATACAGGATAATACAGTACAAAATTACAAAAACACATTACAAAGCAATTAAACATGTATTCAGTGGCGGTTCAACAATGAATTGTGCCCTGGGCGAGACGTTTTATCTGTTGGAAAAATTGTAAATTGTGCATGAAGGTGAACACCTTGTTGATATTCTTGTTATTGTTCATATATTTCAATCATTCTTTCAGCTTAATATAAAGCTATATATATACATGTATATGTTAAAAACATGTTAACAATGCCCATATATTTTATATGTATTTTGAAAACATACATAGTACTATAATAAACAATTTTTAACATTTATGTGGACACATTTATTCTCACACTCGATTTATGGATACTGTAAATAATAAAGAGAATGCATACCTTTATCTTTTGCTAGTTTACCCTATTTTCTCCTTGTTCTAAATTGTGCACCTCACTGTCACAGGAATGAAAACAAATTCACCTAAATTATTAGGCATTTAGAATTACAATAACAGTTTAGATAAAAAATACAAACGCTGAGTAAAAATGTGTGTTTATAAGGGGCATGACGATTAATGTAATGATGGGTAGCTTCTTACTAAATTGTTGTCGTGTTGAAGTGATATTTCATGCTATGTCCAATCTACAACATCTGCTCAATCATTGTGTCATAAGAATAAATTAGAAATTAAAGATTGGCTCAAAATTGGTTCCAAAATAGTTTTGACTTGTTTCATACGTTGTGATATATTTAGACACAATATAGTATTTTGTACAATATTTTAATACATTATAGATATTTATATTGGTGTATATTTTACTTTTGATTTCACATTTTTCTTTTTGCACCAACTCAACTGCCAATACTCTCATTGTCACCCTGTAATACACTGACTATTCTATTATGTTTTTCATAAATTGTTTTGCACGATCATCTTCTAGGTAACGACTAAATGTATAATCTAATCTTAGGGGTTATAACTCAGTTGCTGTAATCGGAAGGAATCTCGGACCTCACCTTCCTTCTTCTCCTCGAGGACGGACTTGGCTTTGGTGTCGCTGATGTCTTTGAAGGAGGCGAGGAAGAGCACCACGTCTCCTTTCTCGTTCTTTATAGGCACAATATCCAGCAGACACCAAAACACGCTGCCTGGGGTTTGAGAGACAAAAAACCAGCAGATGAACACACGCAAAAGAGACTAGCAGACTAGAAATAAAGACAGATTACAGAATCACTCTCAAACTACTGAGAAACAATAAGAGAGAGTGAGGGAGAGAGAGAGAGAGAGAGAGAGAGAGAGAGGAAGAAGATGGGCTAGGGAGAAAGAAAGGTAGAGAGAAAGAGGAGAAAGAAACATTTCAAAGAGGGAGGGTGAAAGATAGAATAGAGAGGGAGAGAAGAAGAAGAGAGAGAAAACGAAAGAAGAGAAAAAGAGAGGGGAATGGTGAGAGAGAGTGACTGTCAGAGGGGAGAAAGAGAAAACAAAAAGACAAAGTCACTGCAAGGGAGAGAGAGAAAGAAATTAGAGAGAGAGAGAGAGAGGGAGAGATAAAGAAAAAGAGAGACAATGAGAGGGAGATAGCGACAAAGGCAGTGAGAGAGAGAAGAAAGAAAAAGAGAGAGAAAGAAGGAGAGATAAACAACAAAAAGATAGTGAGAGGGAGGGAGAGTGAGAAATAAAATGAGACAGACACAGAGAGAAGGTGAGAGATAGAGAGAGAGAACAAGAGAGAGAGAGAGAGAGAGAGAGAGAGAGAGACAGAAAGAGGAAAGTGTGTCAAAGAGAGAGAGAGTCAGCGAGATAGAGAGAGAGAGAAAGAGACAGAGAGAGAGAGAGAGAGAGCATGAAAGAAATTGGAGAGAGGGGAAAAGAAGAGAGAGATGTTCAAGTTTCTCTTAGTTTCAGACCAACGCAAAGTCGCTATGCAGAATTAGGAAAACATCTTTACAGAAGAAATATGTGCATCGTTCATCGTGTTCAGGCTATGAAGAGCACGCTAGATCACCACACAAAACCTCTCTGATGGGGTGAGAGGGAAAAAAACAAAAATAAATAAAAAGGAGAAAAGAAGAGAATAACGACAGAGTGAGAAAGAGATAGAGAAACAATAGAGAAAGAAAGAGGATGAAGAAAAAATGAGAGGAGGAGGAAAAGAAAGAGAAAAAGGGATAAAAAGTAGAGAAAAAAAAGAGAGAGAGAGGAAGTGTGTGTGTGTGTGTGTCAGAGAAAGAGAGAGAGAGAGAGAGAGAGAGGGAGAGGAATGCTAATTTGTCAAAGTCTGTGTTCTGAGTGGTGTGGGTGTATGTGAGCGACAGGGCACTCACACATTGTGTGTGTGTGTGTGTGTGTGTGTGCGTGTGTGTGTGTGTGCGTGTGTGTTTCTGGAAGCCTCCGGGGGAATTCCATCTGATTGCTCTCAGCTGGAAAAGTCTTTGTCAAATCTCTCATTTCCACATGATAAAAACGAAAGCGATTGAGAGAAGAAGAGGAGGTGAAACCGGCCGGGGATGTTCCACACACACACACACACACACACACACACACACACACACACACACACACAGGAACGAGTGTGAAAAGCCTGATGGAGACCCGTCTACTGCTGTTATATTTGATTCAGATCTGAAAGCTGTTCACACTGCTGATATTAATGTGATTTAGCTGTCACACACACACACACACACACACACACACACACATACGGAAGGATGGATGGATGGATGGATGGATGGAAAGAGATTTGTAGACATCACTATCCTTCCATTCATCTTTTTTCTCCTTCTAAACAAGCGATGACTCTATACACCTAGAATGGAAGAGTACAGATACAAAATTAATGAATTAATAGAGGAATGAATAGATTGTCATTTGTATATGATAAGAAAAATCTATCTATCCATCATCCATCCATCCACCCATCCATCTACCTATCTATCTATATATCTATCTATCCATCCATCCATCCATCCACCCAACTATCCACCTATCTATCTATCTATCTATCTATCTATCTATCTATCCATCCATCCATCCATCCATCCACCCAACTATCCACCTATCTATCTATCCATCCATCCATCCATCCATCCATCCATCCATCTATCTATCTCTCCACCCATCCACACAATCCATCAAACCATCCTTCTATCTATCCATCCATCCATCCATCCATATAGTTATCTGCCTGACTGTCTATCTATCTTTCTTTCCTTCAATTTGTCCAACCACACTTTCATCTCTATTCATCCACCGGCTTGTCCATCTGTCCATCCTTCGTCTGCCTGTTTGTCGATTGATCCAAATGATCCAATCCGACGTATTTAATTTCATCTCAGAACCACTAATGTGAGCGACCAAACCTCTGCAGTCGGAGCTCGACACATAAACAGCGACAAACACAATCCAGATGAAGCAGGGACGGTGCTGGTACTCACCGGTCTTCTTGTAGAACATCATCTCCTCCTTGAGCTCGCTGCGCTCCTCCAGCGCCCCGTCCACGTGCAGGATGATGTGCTCGCTGGTCTCGGGCCCGTGCAGGAACTTACACGCACAGCTCTGCTGCATGACCTCGGTGCGAGCGAAGCCGGTGAGCTCGCAGAAGCCATCAGAGCAGTAGACGATCGGGAAGCCTTTCGACACTTGTGCATTAGCCAGGATGAAGTTACTGTCTGTTAACCACAGCAAGACCAGCGGGTTATAGAGAGAAACGCCTACTGTACGCATGTCTCTCTATCTAGCCCAGGCATGAGCCAACTACGCCCAATAGAAGTCATATATGCCGTATTGTCTGGACTATAAGCCGCACCTGTATATAAGCCGCATTCACTCTATTTAAAAAAAAAACAATTAAAAAAAGACAAACAAGCCGCACCTGCGTACAAGCCGCATCCGCTCTATTAAACAAAGTTTGCAAATGTGTGTTTTTGGATTAGATATTTACTACAGGAACAGAACGATTTTGAATTTTAAATGTACATGTATGTAAATAAACAGATCCATTTCTAACCTATATTTTAACAAGACAGCATTGAAACTGATTGAAACTTATTAAAATTATATCTGCTAAAGAGGAAGTAGCGTATTCTTCTTTGCATTTATTTTGTCTTAGTTTTGATTCTAATTCCGGTTTAGAGCGAGAAAAAAATCTGCAGAATAGCCGCACCTTTGTATAAGCCGCATGGTTCAAAACCTGTGAAAAAAGTAGCGGCTTATAGTCCAGAAAATACGGTACTTTTTTTGTGCTGTCAAACGCACGCAATTCTACATAGTGGCTTTGCGTTGGTCTGGGACTAAGAAAAGCACTATATGAATAAACTTGACCTTGATTCTTTCTCTCTCTTTTGTCATTTCTCTCTCTGTCTTTCTTTCCGTCCGTCTTTATATCTAAGAACCATTTCCCGTCACTTTTCATTTCTTTTTGCCCAGAAAACTTTCACATTTTCCTGCGCAAGGATGAGAGTGTTTGATGTCATTACACGAGCAATTTCCTGCCCGGATAATTTTATTCCGTACTGATGATTGTTGTGTTGTTTCACTGTGTCGTTGTGTCAGAGCAGATTAATGGCGTCGGCGAGTCACAAATGGAAAAGTCTAGCGCGCTATTAAACGCTGTCGTTCTCCTCAGACTTACACGTCTGAGCAAATCTACACCAGCCTTTCCTGGCACAAAATAGCATTGCGCTCTCATTTATAACGCTGAGAGTTTGAGGGTCAGACTCATTGAGATAAGGATGATGAGAGATGAACGAGGGAGCAAAGAAAGACAAAGTTTAAAGGTGGCGAAAAAAAGAATCTTTCAGAAGAGCGTTCTAAAGCCTTTGCGGACATACACATTAAAGTCGTAAATGGACCTGGAGAAGCCGCTAAGTATTGCACAACACCAGTCATGACTTCCTTTCTATCTATCTATCTATCTATCTATCTATCTATCTATCTATCTATCTATCTATCTATCTATCTATCTATCCACTATCTATCCATCCAATCCATCAAACCATCCTTCTATCTATCCACCTATACAGAATAAACGATAGAAACAGCGTTTTAGAACATCATTCTGCAATCAAACGGGTGATTTAACTCTATGTCAAGCAGTTATTTCTCCAGATTGAGTCGTGTTTCAGGTTGGATACTGTTTTTTTGTCTATAGAAATTCCGCTGTACTTTAATTTAATTTAATGACGAATTCAATTTGATTTTTGGTCAAAACTCACAAACAGACATTACATCCTGTTATTGATTTTAACCAAATTTAAAATGACCTAAAACATATATAAAAAGATATAAAAAATGTAAATAAACGTTTCACTATTTACTCAAAACAGAGAGCAACCATAAAATGATTGAATTTTAGTATTGTTATTGAACAAT
Source organism: Paedocypris sp. Pulau Singkep (assembly GCA_017309775.1). NCBI lineage: Eukaryota > Metazoa > Chordata > Actinopteri > Cypriniformes > Paedocypris > Paedocypris sp. Pulau Singkep. Next base: position 624,782 of record MU204349.1, on the reverse strand, counting down.
TATTTTATTAATATTAAACTGTTGAGATCCGTGTGATAGATGGCGTGAATCGAATTGAATCCCCGCTGAACGTATGCGTTAAATCACCATATTCACTCCGCTATATTGATCACGGTGGCACACGACTGTCTTAGATTTACAATCAGGATCTGCCATGAAGCGCTGAGACCGGATTCAACCGCGAGACACAATGAGTGACACTGATGAATGCGAAGAAGACCCCGACAGCCCGTCCCACCAGAGGGACCTCGCCCTCCCTCTGTCCATCCTCTCACTCACAGGTCACACCCACTGACCCCAACACACGCCAGTTATCTGCCCTCAATAACATTCACCGTATGTTCTGGACTATAAGCCGCACCTGTATATAAGCCGCGTCCACTCTATTAAAACAAGTTTTGCAAGCCACAGTTATGTGTGTTTTTGGATTAGATATTTACTACAGGAACAGAACGATTTTGAGTTGTAAATGTACATGTGTGTAACTAAATAGATCCTTTCCTAACCTGCGTTTTAACACGGCAGCAACTTTGCTGATTAAAACGGGACAGAAAAAGAGAAAATAAACGGTATCTACAGTATTTATCTTCATTTCTCCTGTGTGTGAAATCACGTCTCACCATCTTAGTGGAATGCGGTGGGAAAAAAACGTGCAGAATAGCCGCACCTTTGTATAAGCCGCATGGTTCAAAACCTGTGAAAAAAGTAGCGGCTTATAGTCCAGGAAATACGGTACTTTTTAAATTTACGTTTAATTTACACAATACACTTCTTTCCTTTTACAGTCCTTCAACAGCTTTTCTATGCAAACACACACACACACACACCATCCTGCCGCATTTCCACGCCAGACCTCATGTGGTTCTCTGTCAGTTTGCGTTTAATTGGACAGATTGAGCGCTGACTGTAAAACACTCTGCGTGCGTATTAATATGCCACAACACATATTTCAATTGTGAGTAAAACAGATTGATGGAGGGGAAGAGGGAGAGGAGGGCGAGACGAGGGGCTTCCACATGTCTTACCTGCCCTAGATTATTCTGTAACACACACACACACACACACACACACACACACACACACACTGTCCCGCTCTCGTGAGCCCATGTCCCAAACAGGAACACCTGAGAGCTAAATAAAGAGCAGGATGATTAGTGAGGGGAGGAGGAGGCGGTGAAAGAGGGATGAGGGATGGACAGAAAAACTAGTCGAGAAAGAAAAGAAATGGACCCGACAAACTCCTGATGAGTGAAATGATACCTGTGAGCCAGAAATGATCATTTGACGGAAGGGAGGAAAAAACAAAAGGGAGAGAGGAAAGGATGAAGAAAGGGAGAAAGGAAGGAATGGATAAAAGGATGAAGGAATTGAGAAAAGGATGGAGAAAGGAAAGAATAAAGGAAGGAAGGAAGGAAGGAAGGAAGGAAAAAAATTGGAGACCAAAGGGACCAAATAAGCTGGAAGGAGGAAAGGAAGGGATGAAGGTGGGATAAAAGGATTAAGGAATGGAGAAAAGCACAAATAAACAGAGGAAGGGAGAAAGAGATGAAGGAATGTAGGAAGGAAAGAAAGAGAAAGGAAAGAAGGAATGAAGAAAAGGTGGGAGCAAAAAAGGAAGGAAGAATGGAAATAAGGAGTGAGAGGGAAGGAAGGAGAGAAATGGATGACAGAATGGAGAAAAGTATGAAAAATCAGAGGAAGGGAGAAAGAGATGGAGGAATGGATGAAGGAAGGAAGGAAATAAAGAAGGAAGAAAGGGTAGGAGGAAAAGAGGAAAAAAGTAGGGAAAGAATGATATGATGGATGAAGAAAAGAAGGAAAGATGGAAGGAAAGAAGGAACGGAGAAAGAGATGGAAGAAAGGATGAAGGAAAGCATGAAGAAAGGGTGGGAGGACATGAGAAAGGAAGGAAGGAATGGAAGAAAAGAAGAAGTAAGGAAGGAAGGAAAGAATGGATTAAGGAGAAGACAAATTAGTAAGAAAATGTAGAAAGAAATGAAAAAACAAAAAAACGAGAACGAAAGAATGAAAGACCAACACAGAACCACACACACACACACACACACACACACACACACACACACACACACACACACACACGAACTCAACAGAATACACAATTACCCTACACATCAAAGCTGTTATAACACACAACTCAGGGAACAAAGAGAGAGAGAACACACTCAAACAATCGAGTGTGTGTGTGTGTGTGTGTGTGAGCAGAAGCAGCCTTGACGCTCAGACATGCTTGATGGGAACAACGCCGTGGATTATAAACTGCGGCCCTGACTCCACCAGCCTCCTGAATACCATCGCCTTGAGAAAATAAAACGCACGCGCATGTTTAATGCATCAAGGATAATAACTGCTGAGGGAAAAAAAACACAGTCGATCTGTGGCCAAGAAGTGCGATTCCGATCATCTCAAACCTCCCGTGAATGAGTGTGGAGCGGTGGAAGCTAATGAGCGCGAGCTAGCGGGATTTACAAAACTTCCCCCAGACTTACTCCAACCGCTCAACACGCCACGTCATCTACAGGATTGACATGTCATTTAGTTGCAGAGATAACGAAAAACTCAGTGAAAATGCAAAATTACTGAGCATCAGAAATAAAATCAAATTTTTGCAATGTCTTGTACCTTATACGATTTGAAAAACGTATAAGTATATTTACCTGAAAATTAATTCGCAGTGGCGCACACAGGGAAAAGCCAAAAAAGTAGCAGTATTTACGTAAAAACAAGCAGCACTTTTTTTTTTTATACAAAATTTTGACGCTCAAAAACGTGCGGGGTGCTTATATGCGAATATTTACATTTTTACATATTTCCAGTCAAGAGCAATCACAAATAAATTGAAATGTGTTGTCTTTACGCAGGTGTGCGCTTTTGTGTCTTATCATTCTTTACATAAAGGTTACAGAGGTTGACATGCAAACTATTTTGGATCAATTACAGAAAAAAAAACCATTAGCCATGTAGCGAACCTCGGCAGTGGCTAAAATACACAGCAAAAAATATAAAATAAATTACAAAAACCAAAATACAATAACATTGGAACTCGCTGTGTCTCCGACCTCAAGTTAGTTTTGTTAAAAGAAGTATTTAGCCCTAAATGTTCGTTTTCTTTCTCTCTTTTGGAATTTTTATTTTGTAGGGTGCTTATATTTGCATAAATATTGTATATGTATGTATTTGAACTGTACATACAGAAAAACTGAACGCACTGGAATATAATGCAGAATTACTGGGATTCGTACGCGTCTTGGTACAGAAAGAGTGATGTTTTTTATAGTTTAACGCTCCTATTATTATGTTTGTGTCAAATTGATCCGTTTTCCAAGTTTTCAAATAATTTACAAATATCTAAAAGTTTTTCCACTTTGAAACTTCTCATGCTTGGCTTTATCGGTGTAATTATCATATTAAAAAATGAAGGATTCAGTTCATATATTTGTAAAACCATGCTACATGTTTATGTTACAAGTATACTGTTCGGGTCATATTGACCCGTGTTAAAAGTTTAAAAATAATTTAAAGAAAAAAATACTTAAAGGTATTAATTTGATGCTTCAGACAAAAAGGAAGTTAAAAACAGTCAGAAAGTACTTTTTGGATTAACTCAAACCAGTCGGGACATTGAGAGAAGCAAATGAAACTGAAACGGACTTTGGGATTGGATACTGTGTATAATCTGAGGGATTAAACTGTATTTTCATTGTGTCTTGTGCTGGAGCGTCTGAGAAAGCGACTGGTGGAACCTTATTGAGATGATGAAGTGGCAGAACTGCTGAGATCCGTCTGCGTCTGGTGTCGAAAAACCAAATTGATGGTGATCCCTGAAGACGACTGCAACATCTCCGCATCTCCATCTCTCCATTCACACGAGCACAACCGCATTTCCAGTTTGTGTCTGTGAATTATCTAAAGAAAAAACTCTCAACCTACATTTGCTGCTTTTTTCGGTGAGCTTTCTTTAGCTCTCTCTCTCTCTCTCTCTCTCTCCCTCTCTCTCTCGTCTTAATGATGACTGATGAGAACAGTTCCAGCTCTGTGTGAACTTCAGCGCAGAACAGAGGAGCAGCGCAACAGCCCGGATTCACAAGCACAGAACGGGAAGGAAAGAAGCGGGAAAAGAGGCGAGGAAGAAAAGAACCGATAAAGCAAAGCAGAAGACGAGAGGATGAAAGGGACATTTAAGTTGAGAAGAAATGAATGACCGAAATAGAAGGAGAGAAAGAAACAAATAAACAAAGGACAAAAGAATGGAAGAATACTGAGGAATGGATATACGTAAAAAAAAAAAAAGTGGTTGAAATTGAAGGAGTAAAGAATGGGGGAACAAACACAAAGGATACAGACTGGGGCAGGAAAAAAAATGAATGAATGAAATGAAGAGAAATAGCATAAATCAGGAAAAAAGAATATCAAAGACAGCTACAAATTAAAGTTGACAGAATACAGCAATTCATTAAAGAGTTGATTGATTGAAGTTGACAATATTTCATCATAACCTCAACTAAATAAGAGGTAAATCGAAGGAAGAATCAGGATATCAAAAAAGGCCATTCCCTGATGCTGGAATCTACTTTTTGTGAGTGACTCAAGAACCCACTCCAGGTCAGCCTTGGTCAACCCAGGTAACTCCAGGACAACCAACAAGGTCACATTAGGTCAATGCATTCACCCCAGAACCCTCCAGCTCACCCAAGGTCATTCCAGGTCACTACAGATCACCCAAGGTCATCCAGGTCACTACAGATCACCCTAGATCACCCAAGGTCAATCCAGGTCACTACAGATCACCCTAGATCCCCTAAGGCCATACCAGGTCACCACAGATCACCCTAGATCCCCTAATGTCATACCAGGTCACCACAGATCACCATAGATCCCCCAAGGTCATTCCAGGTCACCACAGATCACCCTAGATCCCCCAAGGTCATTCCAGGTCACCACAGATCATTTAATGTTATTCCAGTTCATCACAGATCACCCTAGATCACATAATGTTATTCCAGTTCATCACAGATCACCCTAGATCACATAATGTTATTCCAGGTCACTACAGATCACCGTAGAACACTAAAGATCACCCCAAAAACTGCAGATCACTCCAGTCACTGCATGCTATTTAATCTTAGTGCTTGTTTCCTCGATATCACACACACTCACACACATTCAAGCACACAAACACATCCATACTCACTTTCAAGCAAACACACTCAAGAACACACACAATCAAGCAGACACACACTCAGACACTCCCCAACATGTGCACACACTTAAGCTGACAGACAGACACACACACACATTCAGCTCAAACACTGAAACACACACACACACAGCTTTACTGTAATTACCCACCATATGCTGTGCTGACAGCTACCTGCGAGAAAAGAGCATTTTAAAATCTCGCATTCTGATGGAACATTAAGGCGTGACTCCACCTATCAGGAGGGTGGGGGCGGAGTCTCCTCAGCTCCAGCGAACAATAACAAGTCTGCAGACGCTCTTACGTAACTACAGGACGGGGCGATCAAGTAAAGGGTGTAATTAGCGGCTGGCGCGGAGGAAAACTGCGCTTTTCCGTCTTTCTTCACACGATCCACACGGAACCGAAACCCACCGGACCACAGGGACGGTCAGAATGGCCACAACCAGCAGCACCCTGGAATTAAACACGGGTCTCGCCCAGAACCGAGAGCGTTTCTGCCATCATCTCCACGTCCGTCAGGCAGAAACCCACAGACCTTCCAGCTCCATGAGCTTTTACAGAAGAAAGGTCATCGAGACCCTTTCTGAAGGCCATGTTCGCTGCTTTGTTATATGAGTGGATTTCGTCCTCATAAGTTGCGTCCTTATAAATCATGGTTTTAGAAAATGTGTCCTCGTAAGTCGTGTCCTTCTAAATCGGGTCCTCATTAAAAACAAAAAAATGGCATTTTATTTTATGATGTATGATTTTGATATACTTCATGATTTAGATATACTTTGAGCTTTGTAAATATTTATTTAATTAATTAATTATTTTATTTGATTGAAATGTTACATACACCTAAAAACACTTTTCTACCCGTGCAAAACACCACTGGCACTGCTTGTTGTTACATTTGTAAAAAGCACATTTTGCTTTTCTGCACTTGCTGCTTCATCTATCTATTAAAACATTAGGGGTACATTTGTATATTATCTTACATTTTAGTTTGGTGTGTTACTTTTCCCTTTTGTTGCACCAAACAGACTAGTAATCTCTGTAACCATGCCATCCAATGACTATAAAGCCATTTTTTTCCACCACATATTAGCTTATTGCTTTTTAATGGCTGCTAAAGCTGAAATAATATACAGAGCTCTGCTAAATAAATATTTAAGAGATATATTTAAACTGTAGATATTTATATACTCAGAATATACATGTGTATAAATTGTATGTGTGTATATATTTAAATACATATTTATATACATTTGTGAACAATGCCAACAAAAGCACCACTTTTTACAAACTAAACATCCGGGGACTTCTTTTTCTAGCACAATAATTGTTCTCTTTTTAGTTCTTTTTACCTCGATTGACAAACACAAGGAGACCAAACTCAAAACGGTGAACACAAACTCACGTATTCACTGAAAGTAAGACCTAGTGTCTTTCCAGCTACAGAAAAGCAAACAATATTTGATGTGCGATCTGTGCTGCATCATCCTTCTACGATAAAATGATCGTTGAAGTCACGAAAAGACTCAAATCGTTCCCTCAAGCATCATTAGGGTTCCTCGAAAACGGCGTGAAGATCTGGCGGAGCCCGAAGCGAAGCGTAATTGCCGTCTCCGGGGAGCTGGTGCTCATCACTCCTCCACTGTCCAGAACGATCCGGCTGTCGATGTATAATGTTCAGATGGCACCTAGGCTGTTGTCTAATAAATCCCCTGGCATCGCTCCTTCACCACCACAGCGGCTATTTCCAGCCACTCCCGCGCTATTCTGGGCCACGTCACCCGCGGCATCACAGGGCGTGACGGCGTCCTACAGGTATCTCCACTCAAGGACACGTGATGGATAATATGTGGAGCAGGAGAACATCACGTCCCTGGAGAACGGGTTCCTGCGGTGGGAGCTCAAATAAAAGCCATCGCTGGAGATGGTGGAAACAGTGGGCACACGCTCTTCCTGCTGGAAAACTCAAACGCTTTTAAACCCAGCCCGAGCTTTCCCAGCCTCGGACGGGCTTGACGCTTTATGGCCAAACCCAAAGGAATCTTCAGGTCGCCCTCGGAGCCGTAAAACGGAAAAGCCATGCATTCTCATTTTTACAAGCCTGCCAGACTCCTCGCTTGTTGACAAGGCGTTTGATGGATGACGCTGTTTATGTGGGACTGGCGTGTTGGTCCGAGCTCGCACGTAATCTGAGCAGGTTGGATGGAATTATTGTCAAATTTAAAAAAAAACTATTGTTGAAATGATGTGTTGAAGCTGTGAACACTCACACGGCTAAGCGTCTTCTAGTCTTCCCCAAGCACAAACACACTCTCGACTCCCACTAGACACGACACGGGTTCCTTTAGGAGGAACATCTGAAGCCCGAGCTGAGGAACCCACCCAAGACACGCGCGCGCTGTGATTAGCGGGAAATGAATGGCGCTGTCCATGGTGCTGACGAGATTCCCGCATGAGTGGAATTCCAACTTTCCATAAAACGTACACGAGAGTGGAAGGTTTCATGCAGGGATTCGTGTTTAGGGTTGGATTTCTTTACAGAAAAATGTGTTTCCATATTGTTTCTGTGCAGGTGTAAAAATGCGGTGCAATTATTTCACAGTGGTAAAATAGACAAACGTTACTATTTCAAACACATTAAGAACCGTTAGACTTGTGTCGTGACGCTATTTTTGCACAACTGTGAATATTCGTGTGAGCTTTTTCAAATGTATATTAGAGTCTTAAAACAATCAGATTCGCGCCAACTGTTATTTTCGCGGGAATTCCTCACGAGTCAATTCTGTACGTTTTCCTCAATGATTTTCCAACACAACTCTACAATTCCAACACAACACACTTGACTCTAAATACCCAGTCGGTAAACGTGTTGACATATCAGCATCACTTGCGATTTATCCACGCTGACGAGCAATTGGTCCAGACCCAGCACCGCAAAAGCACTTTTTCTACAGTGGTAAAATGTCAAAACTCACGTGTGCCGTCAAAACGCGTCGCTATAGTATCCAAGAACGTGTTCTGCGGCGCGAGCAGTCCCTTCATTACAGGCATTTTCCCGCGCTGATCTCGAATTCCCCATCAAAGTGACGCGGCGTCATCAGACACACGAACCGCAGACAGTTCGAGGCGGCTTGACGCGGGCGGGACACGGAGGAAAAGACCCCGATTACACTCGAGCGCGTGAGCGGGCGGAATGGGATGCGCGCGCCCGCTTACTGGGAGTGACGCCCGCAGGTGCTCGTCAGGTAGATGGACAAAAGGCGCGAAACATTCTCCTCGCCGCGTCATTGCCGCCACAGAGAAGCTATACACGTTCAAAGAATAAAATAATAATAACAACAATAATATAATGTGTTGTTCTTTCAACTTTCTGGTTTTGAACTGTATGTTGTTGATTTTCTTTAAGTTTTGAGTTTATTTCCGCGCGGCGCTTACAGGGATGCTGCGCTTTTGCCCGTGTGTCTGTAAGTGATGCGCACCGGCACATGTGGAATTGTTACGGTAATTAATCATTTCAGACGATGGCCCGATTCAGTCATGCCTGAACGCGACCCTAGAGGAGTCTGTGGGGGCTTCGGGAAGCCTATGGACATATAGGCTGCACACACACACACACACACGCACACGCACACACACACACACACGCACACACTCACACACGGGCGCGCGCGCGCACGCAAAAACCATGGTACATTTTAAGTATATTAGTAGTAATTACTGACAAAGGCACCTAGTCGAAACAAAATGTCATTATTTGCTCTTTATTCTCTCGTTCTATATTTTCTTTATTTATTTAATTTTAAAATCTTCGAGAGTTTGCAATATTTTAAAATATACGAGGATTTGCAATATTATGAACACTAAAAAGGGACAAACGTGCAGTGTTTCCCTTTGTGCCAATACATTTGGTTGTTTTGTTGAAATGAATGAAAACGAGATGTTTGTCTCCCTCTGCTGGACAGAACATTCACAAACAACGTATTGATTTTAAATGTTGAACCGGTAGGGGGCGCTGTATGTTTTCACTGGTATTAATGTGCGCACTGTATACTGCACTCGTTTAACCTCGTTTTAGCCAAACGAATTGGTTGATAGAATAAATTAGCACGTGTGAAAGTAATGAGTTAGAAAAACTCAGATTTGATTGGGAAAGTAAATTAACCGTGTTGTCAATTCTTGATATCCTGAACGTACAGAAATAATAATAAAAAAAAACATATCGTCACACTCTAACCCACATAACAAACTGTTAAATAGCAACAGTCTAATCTAATAGAATAGTGCAAAGTGACTACATATAAGGCATAATAATATGTGCAGCCTATATAATATAAAATATTTCATGTTCATGAGCAAGTCTAGACGACAGCCCATAATAACTACTCCGAGCGTTAAACGTGTCAGAGAATTTCTAATTCGTCAAACTAAACCAGAATTCAGTCTATGCGGTTATTCACATTCATTTGCCCCCAGTACAATAATCATCCAGCCGAGCCTTTAGAGCCTGTTTAGTCTGTGACAGATGGTTCATAACGAGTTAAGCATCAAACCGTTGGAAGGGGAAAAGAGAAATAAAAAAATAGCGTGGAAGCAGCGGCCAAGTCTGAAGCACGAAGAATACAAAAAAAAATAAAATAAAAAATAAAAAAATCTAAATTAATATACATCTTATTAAAGCCAATTTCTGACATTATTATGACATTATAATGATATTATTGTAAAGAGAAACCACGTTGCAAAAAAGATTCAATATTTTAAAAACAATAATCTCGCGTGGCGTCGTGGAAAAGAAAAAGGAAATTACGGCTTGCCATACACATGAAACACTTCCGCCCTGAGCTGATTGGCCTGTACCGGATGACGTCACCCCAGAGCTGCATTGTAGCCACCTAGCGGTTCGACGACGGAACTGCGGTTAGATGATTGTATCGTACGAGACGTTTTCCTCGCGGTTATTAATGTTTTGTGGATTTTTCGGCGCGTTTCCTCGCGTTCGGACGGAATAAAGACACTTCCCGACTAAAGCCAAGCTGTCGAAATCAGCGATCGCGGTTCTGATAGGAAGAGACCAGGACCGGACCGGATCTGGCATGTTCGTTCGGACACACGTCTAGAGGATTTTAAAGCCCTCGGAAACGGAACCAAGGTGTGTAAAGTGACTTTCTAAAATCGTCTGTTTGCGAACGGCGAGGAACGATGGTTTTTTTTTATTTAAATTTGCATCCGATTTCCGCAGCACCTGTGACCGACCGATGCTGTTCGGAAACAATACATTATTTACATATGTTGTCTCTCTCTCTCTGTCTGTCTGTCTGTCTCTCTCTGTCTGTCTGTCTCTCTCTCTCTCTCTCTCTCTCTCTCTCTCTCTCTGGTTCACATTTGTTTCAACCCTTGTGATAAATGGAAAGCCACACACATGACAGGTACACGAACTTAGCGTGTTCATCCGCTTTAAAATATCAACGTTAAAATCACCAGGCCTTGCTTCATGCTAAAAAAACGGATGGCGATATATTTTTTTCATTATAACGGCCTACCACTAATCTAGATTATTAAAAATTAATCCAGAATTAATCTATGTCCACCTCTAATAAAGACAGACA
>MU204349.1:585647-596292 GCA_017309775.1 Paedocypris sp. Pulau Singkep | reverse complement strand
GCATGCGAAATGCATTCTTTATGGAGACAGATGTGTTCAACTCCTACACTGAAGAAGACGACTTCGTGGGTTTCAGCAAAGATGGTTAGACGTGATTTCACTGAAATGAAGTTAAATACTGTAGACACCTTTGTTTTCTCTTATTTTCTGTCCCGTTTTAATCAGCAAAGTTGCTGGTGTTAAAATACAGGTTAGGAAAGGATCTATTTAGTTACATACATTTACATTTACAATTCAAAATCGTTCTGTTCCTGTAGTAAATACAGTGAACCCTGGTTTATTGACGCGGGATGTGCGCGCAGACCACATTATAATTCCAAAATTCATTTAACGAATGCAAGCCAATAAAACATTATTACTCCACATAAAAACGAAAAATTGTTATGTGTACAGTAACGGAACGAAATATTAATTAATAATATACGTAACACGCGTGGCCCCGGAAATATTAATTTTCAAAGTGTTTGAATACAGCTACGGAGTCCGACATTGCTGACGTCTGACATTCACATTATTAAGCCAGATGATCTGCAGAGGTCCTTCTTCAGCCGCTACTAGACGCGTGTGACTTGCGGGAAGCACGCTACTTGCGCGCGACTTGCGGAAGCTCCGCGCAACTCGCGGAATCGCGCGACTCACAGAAGCGCGGGACTTGCAGAAGCTCTTGGGAGGCTCAGGAAGATGCACATGACATCAGCAGGTTGTGCACGAATATTTCGATATATTTCTTTTATAATTCATGCATACCTAATTAAAACAACCGTAAATCCGAACATATGTAATAAAGAAAAAAAAAAATTGAATCCAAAATCATACTTATCTGTGGCTTGCAAAACTCTCCAGGTTTTGACTAAAACCTTGTTCCCTGTCAGGTAATGTTATCCCCAGTAGTGTCCAGTGAACAACTGGAAAGGGAACTTTTTTTAATAGAGTGGATGCAGGTGCGGCTTGTTTATGGTTTTTTTTAAAAAAAAATTTCGAAAATAGAGGGGTGCGGCTTATATACAGGTGCGGCTTATAGTCCAGAAAATACGGTAATTATAATATTATGAAAAATGTAATTTTTTGTTGTAAATATCTTGTCGTACAATAGCCAAAGTTTGTATTGTTCGTCTTGGGACAATCATCAATTTTCATATTCAAAGAATCAAAAAGTCGTCGTTCCACTTTGTACATTTGACTCAAAAAGTTTCATCGTTTTTGCTTTTAAACTTTTCTCGTGTACTTTTTATGTTCATTGCCTAATTGACTTTAAATGGGATTCATCGTTTGTACTTTTTCAATCCTCGTCTTCTGTCATCATTTGTTTTTTTTTTTTCTTTAAGAAAGAGTTTCTTCTTTATCCACCAAAACCAACTTCCTTTTATCTATTATATTTTTGAACCATCACAGTTTAAATTTGGGCATCAAATCAGATTTGTCTTAATTTGCAAGTTGGCAAAAATAAATCCTGATGGAAATTTCTATAATGTCGATTCTTGCCGATTATAATGTGTTAAAACATCAAAAGCTGCTTTATATTTCTTTTTTAACTTTGTATCCTCCTTTTTAACAAAAGAAAGCAATGTTTGTGAATTTGTCATGAACCGAATTTGATCTCAATCCATTTTTTTTTAAGATTAGTTCATCAATTTTTCCGTGTTTTTGTTCAATTTTGATCCGCACAAAATCCAATTATTTCCGGTTATTGTCTGTTGGCGTCCATTTTTGACCCGGAGTCGTGTCTGTTGTGCTTTTTCTTTACAGGAGGATCACAGGACCTTCCTGCGGAATCCACTCTTCAGTCTTACAGGTTTCTTCATGTTTCTTATGTCTTTTAACGCTTTTCCGGAGCAGATGTGTATCTCTCTGCTTGACGCGTCTACAGGAAGGAATGGGATGATTTGTTCCAGCACAGTAACTACCAGGCTCGGATCCGGCAGACGGGCATCAGTGGACGGTTACGCAGCAGTCGCTTCCGCAGCGTCTGCTGGAAGGTGAAGGGAAAGTCATGAGGAAGATGTATTGTCTGTTTGGACACGTTGATGAAACTACCTTTTCCCCCAACTTTGTCAACTGATCATATTCAGTTTTATCTATTTTTCATTTCATTTTTACTTAGTCGTCCTGTTTGAGTTGTGTTTTTGATACCATGTCTTATTTTGGGCTTGGTCTGATGTGGTTTTTGAGCAAAAATAAAACAGAAAAACAATATTTTCTGTTAATATTCTGCTAAAATCAACAATGTTTCAGATTTGGGTTTTTTTATTGTGTTGATAACGAGATGTTTTATTATGCAACTTTACGTTGCAAATGTATTAAGTATTATATACCTTATTATAACATTATCAACATTATTGTTATTAGAAGTGTCACATACTATGTTTATTCATGTACATAGTTTTATTTGTTAAACTATTTTATTATACAAATCATTTTCAGCAAAATGACTAAGATGTGAGCACGACGATAGTAACTGCTGGTAAATAATGTATTGATTATAATAAATATTGAATACAAATGTATACAATTTATAAATAAAAAATGCAAGAATAGGCGTTGAATTTCTCTCAATGTTTTTTTTTTTCCAGTTTTGTAAAATAACCATGATAGCACACCGTGTATAACCAGTTAACAGTAATACGGTTGTGTCGCCCAGTCCTAACTGTCATTATAAATTCGTAAATGTCCAACATACATTTATATTTGAAATATCGAGCCTTTTTATGTCCTCTTGGCCTTTTTTGAATGTTTAATTCTATACATTCATTCGCTCTGAGGTTCACAAAACGTTCCATATTTGCTGTATAATAACGCTTGTTTTAAAATCCTTAATCTTTCAGCTTTACCTGGACGTGCTGCCTGACAACAAAAGCCAGTGGATCAGCCGGACCAAGGAGCTGCGAGCGCAGTACGAGAGGATCAAGGAGACGGTCTGGGGTCTCACTTCACTTTACTCTACTTTACTTTACTTTACTTCACTTTACAGTCATTTGGCAGACGCTTTTATCCAAAGCCACTTACAAAAAGAGGAGCAAGTGAAGCAATTGGTCTACAATAGGCTCCAGTAGATGTCTACACTTACAACTTACCAGACTTTTTCTTTTTCTTTTTTTTAAATCAGGGTTAAGGTGCTGGTGAAAGAGCTCAGTTTTTAGTGCTTTTTTTTAAACGTTGAGAGGGTTGTAGATTTTCTCACTATTGTTCCAGCAGACAGCCGGCGAACGAGAGAAGGTGTTCACATCCTCCTCTCATTAGATTCTGACGCTTTGTTCTCGACCCGCAGCACATCACCAACCCGCGCAAAGCTGCTGGTCAGCAGGACCTGCTGGTGAACAACCCGCTGTCCCAGGCTGAAGGGGTGAGATGCCGGGAGATAAGATAAGATAAGATGAGATAAGGTAAGATGAGATAAGGTAAGATAAGGTAAGATGAGATAAGGTAAGATAAGGTAAGGTAAGATGAGATAAGATAAGATAAGATGAGATAAGATAAGATGAGATGAGATAAGGTAAGATGAGATAAGGTAAGATAAGGTAAGATGAGATAAGATAAGATAAGGTAAGATGAGATAAGATAAGATAAGGTCAGATGAGATAAGATAAGATGAGATAAGGTAAGATAAGGTAAGAAAAGATAAGATGAGATAAGATAAGATAAGGTCAGATGAGATAAGATAAGGTAAGATGAGATGAGATAAGATAAGGTAAAATGAGATAAGATAAGGTAAGATGAGATAAGATAAGATAAGATTAGACTTTATTCATCCCACTAGGGCACATTTTTGTGTACAGCAGTAGCAAAGAGTTTTTAACAGAAAAACGAATAAGGACCATTTAAAAGAGAGTGAAGCAAAAATGCAAACAGCAAAGATAAAAATAAGAACAATAAAACCCTCTCTTTCTCTGGGCTGGTCTGATCACCTCGTCTCTCTCTTTCAGAGTCTTTGGAACAAGTTCTTTCAGGACAAGGAGCTGAGGGGGATGATCAAGCAGGATGTTCTACGGACGTCAGTGCTTTTTTTATCATATTAGAAGAAAATATATACATTTATTTAATGCCTTAATTGTGCAATTACAAATTACGGCAAATTTCCGGTTTGTGTTTTGAAAAGCTTTGTTAATGTGAAAAAAAAAATTTTTTTTAAGTGGAACATTCAATCCACTGTGTAGCATTTACTCTACATGTACATTTGTGTAGAAGCATTCTAATGTTAAATTAGTGAAATTTTTTTTATCATTTTAAACCCAATCAAGCTCATTTATCTTCCGCCACAGCCAGTGCGTGTGAGATTTTAATGTAAGTTTTTATAAATCAAATCAAACTTATTTATATAGCACAGATTTTTACACAACCGTGGTTGATCCAAAGTGCTGTACAAGGTAAGGAACAACAATAAAAAGAATAATAAAACCTCATCAGCGTGAATAAACTCATAAAACAAGGGTGCAAATGAGAACAGTTAAAATATAGATTAATTAAACAATTTAACACCAAGTTCATATACAAATACACAGCGTCAATCAAAAGCCATATAGTCTCGGACATAATGAAGCAACATGACTGTGTGAACAGGTTTCCAGAGATACTGTATTTTCAAGAAGAGGACGTGAGGACGAAGCTGACGGACATTCTCTTCTGCTACGCGCGCGAGAACGAGCAGTTGCTCTATAAACAGGTAGGCGTGAAAAAATAAAAACACCATAGACGTGTGTGTGTGTCCTGCTCTGTGATTGGTCGGCCACTTATCCAGGGGGTGTGGCTATCCTTCAGGCTCAGAGTGGCTGAGACTGGCTCTCTGTGACCCAGAAATAGAAAAGCGGTATTTGTTGGTTAGTTTATCTCTCCATCTGTTGTCAGGGCATGCACGAGTTACTGGCTCCCATCGTCTTCGTCCTTCACTGTGATCACCAGGCCTTCCAGCACGCCAGCGAGACGGCCACGCCCAGGTCAGCTCAGGTCAAGCTCGCTCTCTCTCTCTCTCTCCTCGCCTCTGTCGTTTATCGCCGGTTTGTGTGTTTTCCCAGTGAGGAAATGAAAGTCCTTCTTGATCCCAACTTCCACGAACACGATGCTTAGTGAGTAGATGCGTGGTGATGGTGCCGCTGTGTTTCTTCTGGCTGCTGACGGTGCTTTCCCGGGCTCTTCAGTGTGATGTTCTCTCTGCTGATGGAGACGGCCGAGCCCTGGTTCAGCTGTTTTGAGCGTGAGGTCAGAAAGGTAACGAGGCTGCGGACACACTTTTCCCAGATGTTCTTTTTGCACTTTCTGTTGTTATTGAGGTGTGATGTTTTCTTTTTTTTTTCATAATAAAAATGAGGCTCTGTCTAATTTTTTTAGGTGTTTTGTTTTTTTTTTTTTTTATGTTTTCTTTTCTTATTTTTATTTATAATATTTTTAACAATGTGATAAAATTGAGATTATTATTTACTTTACTTTTACATATTGAAATTGAGCAACTTTAGTTATTAAGAAATGGTTGTTATTATTATTATTATCATTTTTTTTAGCTATACAATTTTTTAACTTTTATTAACTTTAATTTTTTTAAGAAATGTGTTATTTGTATTTTTTTCTGACACTGATTTGTTTTTCCTTTTCTAAAATTGACATCCGGTTTTATTATCAGAGTCGCATAAATAACATGTATTAGTTGTTCTTTTCAAACAACGTTTTTTTTTTATTCTGATCAAAACTCACAGAAAATTGACAATGAGAAATGAACAAACACAACCACCTTTGCTCACTAGGTCTTATTTTCAGGCTAGGCCTTATATTTGAAGAAACCACGCAAATCGACTTTTCGTTCGTTTTTGTTTTCGAGTGTTTAAAGCTTCAAAAGAACATTGGCTTTACATTAGCATTGGCTTTTCAGGGTAAAGAGGAGATGATGACCAGCATCCCGTTTGCCAGACCACAAGACTCTGGTCCTTCTGTCGCTATAGTGACCAAAGTCAACCGGATCCAAGACCAGCTGCTGAAGAAGAACGACATCGAGCTGCACATGCATCTGAACAGGCTTGAGATCGCTCCTCAGATCTACGGCATGTGAGTTCATCTCAGTCATTTGTGGCGTTGAAGGTCCCAAGTGTGTTGAAATGAAATGAAATCGCTCTGTCTGCCGCACCAGTAAAAACATTACTGTTCTGATATTTGCCTCTGATACGCCTCTGGTGTTTTTCAGGTAAAACACAACTAAAACTCTTCTTTGATTAAAATTAACGTGGTTTTGTCCAAAATGTAAAAAGGATTTTTTTTTTTGGAATTTGTATTTTGTGCCTGAAAAATCAGGTGCTTATGTTAAATATGGTGCATCAGTATCTATATCATGTATTTACGCGATTTTAACAACTCCCCTGATCCCTTTTCAGGCACAAAATGAAAATTCCAAAAAATACTTTACGTGCTTTCTTTATGCGTCGTTTCTGTTTATTTGCGGTTGCTCTTGACGTGTATTTACGCGCATATTTGAAATATCGGCAATATAAGCACCTCCCAAGTTTTTGATTGTTGAAAATTCGAGAAAAAATGTATTCGTGAAAATACGGTGTATATATATATATATATATAATTTTCCTTTGTGTCGTGCAGTCGCTGGGTGCGTCTGCTGTTTGGCCGTGAGTTCCCTCTGCAGGACCTGCTGGTGGTGTGGGACGCTCTGTTTGCTGACAGCATCACGCTGGACCTGCTGGACTACGTGTTTGTGGCTATGCTCCTGTACATCAGAGACGCCCGTCAGTTCAACACTACACACCTCACACATGTTTGATGAAGAATGAAGAAACGTCCAGATCAGCGGTCGGAAACCTTCTGGTGGCTCGCAGACAAGCTTTAAAAATATATAATGACGTTAAAAAACTAAAACGTTCTGTTATATTTCCTGGTTGCGGACGGCTGGAGCCAATCACAGATGTCCTCGGGACAAAACCGTGTTTTTATTGGATAATGCTTAACATTTTTGTGACGTCAGGACAGAAAGGTCCCTAATATTCATTAGTCCGCTGGCGAAAAGCTGAAACCCTTTTATCGAAGACGATGGCTAAAAGACGAAGAAGAGTGTCGTACTTTTCAACACGGATGGAGTGATCGCCTTTGTGGAGGGAGAGAAAGCAGCTTCTGTATGGAATCAGATTTTAGAAATATCAAACGTAAACGAATAAATGTATTTGAAATTAAAAGTTGTACAAGCCACATGAGCGTGAAGACATTTTACACACGCGTGAAACATTAATAACAGTAAGTAACACACGTTTACTTCGGTATGGCTCTTTTCAACTTCATTTTTTACAAATATGTGGTGTTCCCGACCCCTGATCTAGATGGTGTGGTCACATGATCGGCACTGGAGAAGTATGAGACCTGCTTCAGACTTTAATGCGATACAATCATAATATCTGAATTGGATCATGGTGCTGACACGACTGCGGTTCTTGTGCTTTTCTAGTGATCGCCAGTAACTTCCAGACGTGTCTCGGCCTGCTGATGCATTACCCTCCTATTGGAGACATCCACTCTCTGCTGCTGAAAGCGCTCTTCCTCAGAGACCCCAAGGTATTCACATGTACAACAACAACGCCCGCTCATATTCAAATGACTTCTGTCACACTGTTCATTTTTTAAAAACGTATTAATCGCACTTCACCCGACCAAATTAATCGCGATTAATCGCAAATGAATAATGGAAGCTTGTAAATATTGAATATGGATGTGTAAAATAATGCAAACTCAAGGTGACTCTATCGTCCAATCAGATTCTTGCGCACACGCTTTCTTTTCAAATTTCAATTTTCATTAACATGGATGAGCATTTGAATGAATAAAGAATCCTTTTTAATAAATCAAGATCAAAAGATTCAAATAACTTTATTAGTGCCAGAGGGAAATTGTCTTGGTTACAGTTGCTAAGGGAGGGAAGGAAAAGAGCAGTTAAGCACGTTAACAGGTTAAGAAAATGGATAAAAAAAAATACAAATCACTTGAACTGAATTAAATATTGCACATAATAGCTTTGCACTTACTTTATCAATACACAAATAATGCAACACACTACAGTAGTGCCTCTCTTACTGTATATAATTTGTGCTCGGAAAATTTTCGGAAAATGGGCCGCATTTTGCATGAAAATCCAATAATTTGTCCCAAAAATCTGTAAATTCAGATAAAATGTTTTCATAAAAACATGCTACAAGGCATATGTGTGTTTTTTTTTAAAGATATTTAATGATTTAGTGGACGATCTCACATGAATCATTCATTGTCACACGTCACTCAAATCTGGCAATCGTTCGTAATCGATCGGCACGACGTCACCGGGATGTTTCAAAAGCATTTTAATCTTTGATTTTTGGATTTTAAAGGGTTTCATTCACCTTTTGGATCGAGTGACTAGGGCAACGAGTGAGTGAGAGAAAGACAGAGAGAAGAGAGATGATTCGTGCATGCTAAAGCTCGCTAGCGCCAGAAACAAGGAACACGGACATCAAAACAAGACACAACCAAACCAGTTCAAGAATTTAATACACAACCCGAAAACAAAAGCCTGAGCAAATCCGCATCACAACCGTTGCCATTTGTGTACAAAACAAAATCATAATTAGAGGGCGAGATTATCTCTTCGTAACATGAAACTTTCATATCGTGGGTCTTTCATAAGTAGAGGTACCACTGTATACTGTAGATAAAAAAACAACAAAATTCAAACCTCCACAGTGTGTGTGTGTGTGTTAGTTATCAATTTTGTTTCTCTTTTTGTATATTTGCATATTGTATGAAATGTTCATTTGTGTCTCTCCATCATTTCTCAGAATAATCCACGGCCTGTGAACTACCAGTTCCAACAAAACCTCGACTACTACAAAACCCGCGGCGCCGACCTGGTCAACAAAACAAGGTTTGTGTTTGGATGCCCGACTTTCTGAGTTGGTGAGTATGCTGAGGTGTTGCGTCTTTCTCGTCCAGAGTTGGTACGAAAGCAGCTCCGCTCAACATCAACAAAGTCTCCAGTTCCCTCATCAACTTCGGCCGGAAGCTCATGGCTCCGATGGGAGGCGGCACCAGCGGGATTTCGCCAATCAACAGCGAGGTCATCTCGGCTCCTCCCGCTCAAGCTCCGCCTCCACGCCCACCGGCCAAACCCCCAGCATCCTCTGCCTCCTCGAACCCCCCCGTGAAGGCCCAGCCACCCTCGCATCAGCACCAGCACCAGCACCGGCTGCTGAAGTCTGAGAGCATGCCCGTGCAGCTCGGCAAAGGTGGGAAGAGGCGTGGCATGGGGTGACGCCACACCCTGCTTGTGATTTCAAACGAAAAACGAAAAAATATTATGATTTATTGTCAATTAAATGATTTAAAGTGAGTAAACTTGAGCCACTCTCTCCGTGTTATCAACAATGTGCAATATCATTGATAACCTCAACAAGACTGTATTTTTTTTTTTATTTGTTTTTTTTTTTTTTATCCCACTAGGGGAAATGTTTTTGTGCATCAGCAGCAAACTGAAAGAAGTTAGCAAACAACATGCACAAAACATGCAAATTAGCAAACGGCGGCAAACAAAATAGAAGACTTTTTTAGCAAAGAGAAAAACAAATAGGGACAATTCAAAAGACAACGATGAGGAAAACAACAATAAATAGATTGTGAAAAAAAAAAAAAACAACTGTGCAAAAAAAACAGTGGTGCAAGAATAAGAATATTAAGCGCAAAACCAAAATACACTAGTGCAGTATGTACATCAACAACGTGCAATATATTTTTATTTTTTTTCTTTATCTTCATTTAAAATGTAAATTTCTCTTTGTTGAGACAAATCAAGGTTTTCTTCTTCTTCTCAGACGCGGGTTCGTGTGGGTCATCGCAGACGTCTCTAGCTGCCCAGATTCACTCCAGCACAGGTAACTGACCACAACATCTGCTGGACTTTTACGTGTCACGATCATTTCAGTTCAAGGAAGAACCGCGGTGTCTTCTGCCTCGTTACCTGAGGTTGAAGTACTGAACTTTTTTGGAATCAGATTAGTGCCAAAAATACCAACCGTTTTTCATCCAAAAAATGGTTCACATTTTTTTTTTTTGCTGACATTCTTCACGTTTTCGTTTGAAAGTTTTTTTTTTCATGCGTTTAAGATTTTTGCGTTTAAGATCTTCGCGTGAGGGCGGACCTTACTCTGATTGGCTCAAAAGTTTGAAAAAGGTCAGATTTCTCACATGGAACAGCCTTCATCTCTAAGAACAAGGATAGAGTGTCATTGACTTTCATGAAAGTTCACAATTTCTGGCCATTTTGTGCATTTTATTGACTCCACAAATGTGATGCTTCAGTTTCAAACTTTTTAACGCTAGTGTATCTTTGTGTGCAGGTCTCTTCTGCTTGAGTACAAATCGTTTTGAGTTTTTTTTTGACTCCTTGCTCTGATTGGTTAAAGCAAACCCGTCGCAAAGTAGATCCCGCCCATCGTTGTCCCCGCCCACTACCACATGGGCCTAAAACTAAAGTTGGTTGACAGATTTTGCAGATATAAAAAGGGTTATAAATGATACTACATTGTAAAAGATATCACATAATTTTTCCTTACATTTATTTAGAATTTAAAGCAAAGAGTAATAATAATAATAAATATAGCCGCAAGCGGCAACGCCCGGCACTCGCCGCCCCGCCGCCCGCCCC
>MU204349.1:573048-585547 GCA_017309775.1 Paedocypris sp. Pulau Singkep | reverse complement strand
TGACAGGGACAAATCTTACATCGTCGGATTCGTCTCATCATTTGGGTTTTGGTTCTGGGGTGTTAGTGGGTGTCTGGGGTGAGTGTCGGGAGTGTGGGCGGGGTTCCCACTTTTTGGCCACGAACGAAAAATAATAGTCACTCACCTTGTGAGGCGAGTGCCTAATAATAAAAGTAATAGTCACTAACCTTTGGTAAGGCGAGTGCCTAATAATAATAATTTAACCTTTATAATGCGTGTTATTCTATTGCTGTTTGACAACCCTGACGTTCAGGGTTAAATCTTGAAAATGAAAATGATTCCAGAATCGTGATTTTTTTTTTTTTTTTTTTTTTTTTATTCTAAGCCAAAAATATCGTGATTCTCATTTCATCCAGAATCATACAGCTGTAGGACACGATGTGGAAGTCTTGATTGTGTTAATGGCTGGTTGTCTCCCACAGGCCAGAACTGCAGGACCATGAGCTTGTCCCCCAGCAGCGAGAGCTTGTCTAGTGGACGGGACCACGCCATGTCTTCTCCTCCTCTGCCCGTGGCCACAGACCAGGACTCCTGCCCCTCGTCTCCACCCTGCTCGGCCACCAAGAAAGACTCCTTCTTCAACATCAGCCGCTCACGCTCCCACAGCAAAACCATCGGCAAGAAAGACACCGTGAGTCGAAGACACGACGCTCTAAACCAGGCGTGTCAAACTCGTTTTCATGTCTGTCCTCAAAGGCCCGGATGTGACTTATAAACGCGACTAAATGTTATCAAATGTCAGATAAATGTAACTACTCTTTAATATTAGACAACTGTGAGGCACCCGGCCATCCGTCCCTGGTCCTGAAATGGCCAGGTGTCCCACACAACTCATTATTTATCAGAACACAATTGCAGTTGTGTAGAAAACCCATGTTCGCTTGTTGCTCGAACGTAAATCTTTTTACATTTTGTCAGATTATGAAAACACGCATAGCTTCATTATTAAAGGATCAAACTGTCCAAGCGAATGAAGAAAAAAAACATAAAACTGTGGAAACACTGCGGCTACCGTGGTCAAAAGGCACTGTGGGAAATGAAGCTTTTGGTCAACACACGCTCTTAATTTGTTTTTTGGTGTTTGTTTTCAGACACTCCAAACCTTTAATCTCTCGCGGGCCACATTAAATGACGTTAAACCCTAACCCTAACCCAAGCCTTGAGTTTGACACGTGTGCCCTAAATAAAGCCACGTTTTTGAAGGTTGTGCATGGTTCCTCAGGAGGAGCTGGACGCCCAGGTGTCGTTCCTGCAGGGTCAGATCAACGATCTGGAGGCCATGAGTAAATACTGCGCCAAGATGATGAACACACACATCGGTGAGTCGGGAAGTCGAGCGTCTGCGGAAAGAGCTTGCGAGACATCCGTCTTGTGTTTGTTTGACGGGCAGGCAAGATTCAAGACGTGATACTGGCGGAGCATCTGGAGAAGGAAGACGAGGTTCTGGTGTCACTTGCTGGACTCAAGCAGGTTTGTCAATAGTTTTACGTTTTCTGATGGTCGGAGTAGCTGAGGAAAGGCTGGATCTCCGCCATTGCTGCTTTCAGCCATGTTTGTTTTTGCAAAGAGACCAAAACGAGGAGATGCAAGATCTTCGTCATCTCACGGACGTGTCCCCAAAGAACTATATGTAAAGTAGATGTGGGCAGTTTGAATGAAAATTCATCTACATTTTAGTACACAAAAGTTGGAGAAAGAGAGAGGTGTTTCTGCTCCTCGTTTGTAAACGTTGTCACTCTTTCCCACATTGATACGATTTCTTTCACGCTCATGAAGATCTGTGAGTCTGTTAATCTAACATTTACAAATGACTTTAATAAAAAAAAAAAATAATAAGCTGAAAAACAAGTCAAATACTCCACACGTGCGTCTTCACGGATCTCAAACTTACTACAGCCGCTCTTAAAGGCACAGTACGTCATATAGGTCGTCCTATACGTGTATAAAAATATTAACTGATGAATGTATAACTGCATCTACGGTATTGCAAAACCCATATTGTGGCACAACTCAACACCGGTTGACCACACCAGTAATTTGAAGGTCTCCATGGTTTCCGCTCCAGATTAAGGACATTCTGAAGGGTTCCCTGCGGTTCAACCAGAGTCAGCTGGAGTCTGAGGAGAACGAGGAGATCACCATCGCAGACGACCATTACTGTTCTGCTCTGGAGCATCAGGAGGATTCAGACGACACACAGTCTCCACGACAGGAAGACCAGGAGCTGGAGGAGAACGTCTCCACCTCGGTTCCACACTCACGGCTCAGATATGATGAGGCGATGGTGGTGAGACACTTTTTGTCGTTTTCCTGATCACAAAACCAACGTGGAGCCACAAAAGTCTCGCTGGACTTTGTTCTGAAGTACAAAACTTAAATCAAGAATAGAATCAAGTAAAAAAAACTAATTCACTTATTCTCCTTAAATAATCATAAAACACAAACTGTAAAAAAAATGATTGTTCCGATAGATAATAGAATGTCATTTAGTGAGTCATTGTCATTTAGAAAGTGTCATTAAGTTATGTGGATTCTTTTTTTTGGGATGAATGTTCTGATTTGTCATCGCAGGCGCCTGAGGGCAGAAACTGGGACGACTACATCCTGGTCTCACAGGACGACGAACCCGCTGAGAATCCAGCCCTGACCACGCCCGCTCCGCTCCTGAAGGAAGTGCCGTGCCTGGCCAAGTCTGATTTCCACGACCCCCTGATGGGAACCACATCCGGCTCTTCCAGTCCAGACGATGGCAGCACTCACAGCAAAGACTCTGACTTCACTATTGTTAATCCTGCTGACCTCTGAACTTTTATTTTGCCTCATTAAGGCCATAATGTACATCCAGATGTGAAACCCAGGTGGACGTTTGCACATACAAACCTAAAATCCGCAAATCAGCTCAAATCGCTTTCCCATCTCGTACGTTTGGCTTTGTTCAGTAGTTTAAAACTGCTTTATTCTCTCTTTGCCCCAACTGCAAGACTCTTATTATGTATGTTCAGTCTTTTGCTTTGTATCTTAAAGCCATAATACTCAGTGTCACTTTCTTGGAAAAGTCCTTTATTCCTGAAACCGTATCATTGCATTTTCATGAACTTCAATATTTGTTTTCTTCTACATCAGAAATAGTGATGTGCATCAGATAATGGCCGTTTTCTGCTCTGTGTGCCAGTCAGGAGAGCGAATTACATTTTTTATTTGTATTTACATTTAAAAAACCAGAACTTCTCTGTCGGTTCATGAACCAGTGCCTCAAACGCTTTGATTTATTTTCATCTTTCCGTGTGTCCTGTTGTTTTGCCTGTTTGTTTGTTTTTTACAATCAACGTTTTAGACCTTAGATCATCATTTAGTCAAGTTAATTCATGTCATTTTCATTCTGATTTGTAATTTTTTTTTAATCAAGTTTTGAAGTGTCAAACTTTAATGCTCTACTTTCCCTCGTTTTGTCTCGGGTTCCTGTGGTAACTGTGTAATTTGCACATGACGCAAGGGATGTTCTAATATCTTATTAACTCTGGATAAATAAAAAAAAAAAGATTAAGCCTATATTATCGGAGATTTCAAGAATCAAATTGTTTTCTTTGGTGTCTTTTCTGATGCTTTCTTTCAGACAATCTTTACGATCATTTAAAAAGGATCCAACGCGACTCTTATCGGTCAGCTGAGGCTGAAGTCGTTTTTGCTGATAAAACGTTTTTAGGATAACTTTGACTAAAATAGTTTCAAGTGTTTTGTTTTTGTAAAGCTTGAATTTATGTTTTTAGGTTAAACTACTTGACATTAAATTTGAATTTAATTTACTTAATATTGTTTTAAAAGTAGCCAAAAAATCCAACTAACATCTTACTGCATGTCTTTTTTGCGTTGTACTTCACGTATTTCTATTTTGACGAGTAGAG
This sequence comes from Paedocypris sp. Pulau Singkep, assembly GCA_017309775.1. Lineage (NCBI taxonomy): Eukaryota > Metazoa > Chordata > Actinopteri > Cypriniformes > Paedocypris > Paedocypris sp. Pulau Singkep. Next base: position 581,624 of record MU204349.1, on the reverse strand, counting down.
ATGTTGCATATTAATCAAATTACACTTTAATAAAATGTAATTAAAAAAAATTTAATAAAAGGTTTTAACTTTACAACTTATCGCGTTTAGTATGCAAACGAGCTAATTGCGTGTAATCGTGGGCGTGGCTCTTTAACACCACACTGGGTTGAGGGAGATTTCTCATTCCAAAGATCCACTTGCTTCATTAACTTATTCTCCAATTTTAATGATTTTAAGTATGGTAAGTAACACTAGTGTTGGCAATTAGTACATTAATGAACCGCGAGCAACGTTGTCTTCGTTTGTCATTAGTGTGTGGCGAAGGTAAATGCAGGTTTGCGCGGGACACTTGTCACATGTGGTTGACATTTTCCTTTTTTTTTTTCGTGTTTTTCAGTCGTCGTGAATTTTTCCATTCAACTTAATATCTGTGTAGTCGTTGTTCGTAATGTTTTGTGAAGAAACTTGAGGATGATCGTGTTCAAGTTGAAGGCGCCTTCGGCCTTGTGGGCGCGAACGCCTTGAATTATCCTTCAACTTTTCGATTTAATGCCAACTTTCTGAAGAACAAGACATTTTTTTTACTCGATTTAAAGTCAATTTCGAGATGTTCGAAAACGTTCATCAGCCCCTGTGCCTTATTTGTGGCCTTTATTCAAAGGTAAATGCGCTTCTGCCCTCGGCGGCGTTCTTCAAGTTTATGGCGTTTTTGTGGTTTGTTCTGGCGATTTAGTTTTAAATACATATTGCTGGAATTGTAATTGCGATTGTTCTATTTGACGAAGTAATTTTCGACCGGGTGAAACTTCCACAGGACATCCAGAAGCAGCGTCACGGCCTTCAGGCCTCTCTGAAGTTGGCTAATGGTTATATTTTACCTGAGGGAAAGATGACGCCCAACACGATTTTCGTCGGCGGCATCGACACAAAGGTAATAAAATCCCTCAAATCGAGTCATTTTAGTCGATATTTTTTATTTTTCTCGTTTTGCGGTTTTTTTGGCACATCTTGGTCGTTCAATGAGCCGCTGAATGAACAAAATGTCGCGGCGTTTTTTCAGGTTGATGAGAATGAAATCCGTGAGTTCTTCACCAAATACGGGCCGGTGAAGGAGGTGAAGATCATCACTTATCGAGGAGGCATTTGCAAAGGGTGAGAATCTTCGCAAACCGCCATCAATTCCAGAGTCGTTCACACGAGGATTTACGGTAGAAAAATAACGTCACAAATGGTCAAACCCGGTTTGTCTTCGTTGAGTTTGAAAAGTGTTAAAAGTTTGTTCAATCATCGTTTCTTATGTGGTTTTTCGTTCATTTATCTTTATTTAACAAAGACTCCGGTCAGTGACTTTGACCACGTGATTTCCAAACCCAGAAAAGACTGTTTGACCTTTGTCTCTACTAACAATTTTCAAAGATCGTAAAAAACCTACATGGTTTCGCAGAAGTCCGCACACTTTTTTCACATGCCACATGAACGATCATGAAACACATTAACTCACTTCAATTTCCCCATTTCATGAATTCATTTAAAAAATCTTATTTTATAAATATTTATTTCTATTTTAGCTTGTGCTAGCACAATGTTAGATTAACCGTTTAATTAACTTTCTTAACTTGTTTTAAAGCACCTAAACATTTGAAACGTTATTTAGTGTTAACAAAATGAATCTTCTTTTCTAGTGGCTTATAAGTTATGGGTTTGACAACAAATTGGTTTCGACGTGTCGTTTTAATACATTGTAAGGTATCTTGAGTAAATTATTTCCCATATACATAAAGGTGTAAGAAAGTGCTGTGCATAAAAGATCCTGTAGAGAAAACTAAATGTAAATTTGAGCAGTTCCATTGTGGTTTTTGAAACGTCATTTATTATATGATGTCAGTTTTGTGTTGTGCGTTTTATTTTAGATATGCCTTTGTTTATTTCACCGAAGACGTCAACATCCAGACAATCGTCGATGTAAGTTTGTTGACGTCCGCTTTGCTTTGGCCTCAAATATAGTTTCTCATTTTGCTCTCGTCTCTCATCACAGCAACCAGCCTATTTTAAAGGAAAGAAGCTCAAACTTGGGCCAGCAATCATGAAGGACAGAAGTTCTCGTGAGACTTTGTGAAATTTTCCTCAAAACCAAATCAGATTTCGGATAATCCAGTGTCAGTCAATGGACCATGCGGAATCTGTCGTTTCTTCAGGTTCAATCCCGTCTCCGTCTCAGTGGATAAGCCCCTCCCAGTATGTCTACTGCACCTGCTGCCCCACCGCCATGACTCCACCCCCATCCCTCTATAATGGAAGCGGCCAATATGTGCAGGTTGAACATCACACAGCAACATATTTTTTCATAGAAAAGCGCCAGATGTTGATGGGATTTGATCTCTTATTTCTTTCTAGCCATATTCATATTCCAATCTTCCAGGAGTTGTTATTCCACAGACTTCCATGAACTACACACCGACTCCGTACGGCTACCAGGTACAAGCGTTTTGGCCATCCCGTAGACCTCAGATGAGCAAAGTCTAATGCGGAGTTTCTAGAATAATCCAAGTATTCTACAGGTTGGGGATGAATAATCTCTCAATGTTTAAACCATTTCCTCAAACTGAAGCTTCTGATTGCGTCAAGTTCTGAATCTGATCTGCATGGTCTTGTCATGGACTGGATGTGCCTTTCAAATTTAGCAGATTTATTTTGGTTGTAATTGTATTTGGGCATTAATACAAATGGCAAAATTAATAGTGAGTGAATAGTGCGTGGAAAATCCATTTCCGTTGAACGTTTTACAGGCCAGCAAATTGAGAATTGCCGTCTGTGACACGTTGGAAAGCAGTTCTCACAAGACTGAAATTGTAATGAAATGGCTTTGGTGTGTTGTGTTCTACGTGTTTTAATTTTCCAGCAGTATCCTGTTCCCCAGTGGTGCGGTGAGCAGAGGATGAGAGTTGTGAATCAGGTCAGAGACACACGTGGTCAGTTGACTTTCTCAATAATGTGACCCGGAAATTAAACCTGGATGGCTGTATCTTCCAGTCCATCATTTCAAAGGTGTCTGGTGTCTTTCTTGCAGAACTATGTGGATTGTGGGGTGCAAACCGTGCTGACTCTTATGTAACCTCGGCGGTCTCGGTAAGTTTGTCCAGCAGCGGATGAGGACGTCGTCATGAGGTTTCGATTTATGAACCGTGTGTGTGTGTGTGTGTGTGTGTGTGTGTGTGTGTGTTTTCAATCCTTCTTGCAGATGCTTCACCCTGGTGTGATGTGGGACTTTTCTGCGTCTCCTGAAGCTGCTGTGTGTCATCAACCCGAGGCCTGAAAGCCCTCGGCCCGTTTATTCCTGTTTTGTTGTTTTTTTCTATGGCTAAAGACACTTTTAAGGTCACACGTATGGCTTTATATTTATGTTTGTTTATTCTTAAAGTGTGTATTCACTCGCAGCATTGCACTGTTGGTCATGTGACGGGTGGTGGTGGGTTTGTGTTCTGCTTGTTGTTTGTTCGTGATGGTCACCGTTCTTTGTTCTGGGACTCACACATTCACTCGTTTTCAGCACCTGGGCACAGTTCTTTCGTTTTTTTTTTTTTTTTTCCTGCATTTTGCTCACTTCAATTTCAAATTTCACTCCATTAATTCTTACTCGGCCCGTTTCTCACAAATGCATTTGAGGCATTTATTAAAACAAATTCATTCATGTGTGTATTATAATTATTATATATTGCAATAATATATTACTGCAGTAAGTATATAAATTCCAGGCTTATGTCACGACAGATGAGACTATTTTAAAATGTAGCATCAGGCAATAGTAATATCACTGTGAACATGTTTGTTCTGCCGTTTTGGTTTGCACTTGGTTTGTGTTGCGGTTTGTACAGTTCTAACTGAACAGCACTTTTTGTTTTATCATGTTGCAGCACGTTTGTTTGCGGTGATTTTTATTTTTTTCTGTTGGGTTTATTATGATGGATGTAGCCGATTCAGTATTGGATCTTTTTTAGTGCATTTCTTCCTTTCTCAGAATGTCGGGTTACTGTTCACCAGGTTTGCTGTGTACATAAGTTAAGGATTCTGATGTTAGAACTGTTATCCATGTCTTTGCTGTTAATAAAAATTGATTGACTTATTATTTTGTTTATGGTTGCATGCAATTTGAAAAAATAATTCACTCATTTATTTTGGTTTATAATTTTTCTGATTTTGTTTTCTCATCACTGCTCTTTCTAGTATTTGTCTTTTACCTCATGCCTGTTTTTTTTATTTATTTATTATTTTTTTTTTTTTTGGCTGGTCTCACCCTCGTGTTTCTCATTTTCTCTCGACGTCCACTAACTTTTCGTTTATTTTCTCATTTGCTTGTCTCCCTCCTCGTACTTGATCGCTATTCTTTAGCTGAACAGTAGGTGGCAGTAAAAACGTGCAGTTCAACGCGATAGTACCGTGTTGTGTGTATGTAGATTCTGAGTGCATTTAAAACTGGGCTTTTGAAATGAGAAAGACGCGATGCTGTTTTTCATTGCGCTGACCGAAACTAGCTCGGTTTAATTGATTCAGACTTTAATTTATTGCAACTTCACAAACTTGACAACATCCAATGTCACTTTAAGGTCAATTGACGAATGAGAGAAGCGCCGGCCAATCAGCGGCCGAGTTTCGTCGAGGAGGCGTGGCCAAGTCGGGACTCCAGGGTCTTCATCACCTCCTCCTCATCAGTCGCGCGCTCACCTGTCTGGCCAGAGAGCGGGAAACCTCAAAGAGAGAAGAGAGTGAGACCGACTCGGACAGACAGGTGAGTGTCTTCTGTCCATCTTCTGTTCGTCTCTTTTCTGTTGATCATCTTGAAAGTTCTTTGTTGTTTCATCACCGGAAGTGTGACTGTCAACTGCGACTGTTCTATAAGCTTTCATAAGGTTGTTCATACCAGCAACGTAAAGCAAAACAAAAAATTTGTATTTGAGTGCATAGATTTAAATGGTAATGTGTTGACAAAATATGATTAAAGTGCAATACCTGTTTTAGACGTATTAATAATTGCTTTTCCACTTTCCACATTTTGAATTTGAACTTGAACATTTGATTTGATTGTACAGTATTTGTTTAATATTTTTGTACGGTTCCTCGTGAATTTAATTTTTTCCTTGCGTCATCTGCTCCGTCAATAGAGATGTCAGTCTGGAAAAAGAATTCTCACATTTTCAGAAATGTCTCTGTTCTTAAAAAACATTTTATCTAATAGGACTAATATCTTGAAATCAATTCAGTTCCTTATCCTGGTAGTGTCTAACAATATGATTCTGAAAAAATAATTTTTCAAGTGATGTAAAAATTATCCTCTTACATGCAATAACACTTTTATTCTCTATTTTCCCACCGTTCATTTGATGTCTTTCATAATTGTGTTTAAAAAAAGTGGTATTTTTTAGGTACATACAGATACGAGAGGCAAGATTATTCAGCTGCGACTGCAACACACACCTTTGTATAAAACTGTCTCTGTTCATTCACACGCGATGATATCAAGTGGGGATGAATTTCCAGGAGAAGACGACCTTCGGCTAGTGTTTTTCACACACACACACACACACACACACACACACACACACACACACTGAGGTCTGAGGCTGATGTGAGTGACGGGATGAGTAGTCAAATACCGGGGAAGAGATTGGGAGCAAGAAGAATGGAGTAAGAAATGATTGCAAAGCTGTGAAATGTGAGGGGAAGGTGCTATCATCAGCTTCCATGTTTCTCCGTGCCAACACCGGCCTCCAGAGCAATGCCCACTTATCTACAGCCAAACTCCTCTGATGGACTCAGGTCTTCTCCAACCACAATTCACTGCCACATTCCTTCTGATAACCCCGTCTCGTCTCCCGCCTGCGGTTCAGCCTGATGGACCCAACTCACCATATCATTTCAATTCCAATTGGATGCAATGTTGTCGAAATTTGAGAAGGAAATGTGGGCAAAAATACATTTCCTTGACATTGAAAATAAGACCTAGCTGGGGTTTTGCTCTTCTCTGAAATCGATCTTTTCCGAGTTTCAAGGTTTTTATTTTAGCATGTTCTTATTTTTTTATTTGAGATACATTGCCAAAAGTAACTTATTACTAGGAAAAGCAACTATTGCGTTACTTACATTTTCTTTTTGTCAAATTTGTCAAATAATTTGTCAAATAACTTTGAACTGCTCAATATTAAATATGTTAGATTAATGTAAAATGTGAGACACCTATCAAATCCAATGTATTTTTGTATATAATGTCATTAGTATTGTGAATAATTAAACAATGGATGGCTTAGAACTTCTAATATTAATTGCACAGACCACAACGATGAAATTATTTTCTTAAATATCGCATTTACGTGAATACAATAACCCCCTTTTTCACCCAAAAACATGGGGAGTGCTTATAATTGGCGATTTTACTTTCTGCAAGGAGTAAAAAAATCCACAGAACAGACACAATAAAAACCAACAATCATTCGCTACCATCCTCTTCACTCGACGTCAAATACACAGAGAGCTCGATGGCCTTCCGCAGTAGCTCTGCAAGAGTGCAAAGGCTCTTGGGACATGGAGTTCTGACCACTAGAATCGACATTTTGTTATCTATTATTAAAGTAAAACGATGTCAAAATAATATGAGTCACAAGTCAGGTTTGTTAGATAAAGAAGAATAGTATTGTAAGAGAATATTAACGTAATTCAACCAGCAATGTAAAAAACAAAGAAAAAAATGTTTTTTGGCATGTTATTTTGTGCCTGAAAAAACATTGGGATGCTTATATATATAAATACGGTTGATTTTTCTGTCCGAGACGTTACTGTAAATCAGCCTTTTCTTTCTCGACAGTCTGTCGTCTCCGTTGGTTACCGAGCCCCCCAGCAGCACCACAGCTCTCAGCTCTCAACGTATTATCCTTCTCTATCATCTCGCCTAAATTTAGCACCGCATCCTTCACTCTTTTCCTTTTTTCTTCTACTTTCTCCTCACTCTTATCACAGTGATGATTATTGTGTGTCAATGTCTTGTGTGTTGTGCTGAGAGCAGGAAGTGTGTGTGTGTGTGTGTGTGTGTGTGTGTGTGTGTGTGTCTTGTAGAGAAATGTTGTTATTTATGCAGATATTTATGAGTCTTTCTCTATTTTTGTTCAATGCAGGTGTGATTTCTAAAACTGCCTGAATTACGTCCTATCACTGGAGCTTTCAAATTTACGAGGTTTTTTTCTCTTTAATCTCCGTGCCGACACTGTGATAGCGAATTTTATAAAAGATGTTATTTTTTTCTAGATTATGCAGGATTGACGCTCTTTGTTTAATCTCATCGCTGTCTGAAATAATCCCAAATGAGATTTCTCTCTCACAAAGGCACATGCGATGCAGACTGGTGTGCTCATAATGGAGTGTTTGTGCTTGTGTCTTGAAGCTAATATTGGAAGGGAAGAGTCTTTTCCGGATGTTTCCGCTGTAGTTACTTCTCTGTGACGGTGATTAGTGTCACTAGTGATGGTCACAGCTCCAGACGGACGCTTGACCGCCAGTTTTCCTCTCATGAGCACCAGTGAAAATATCCGAATCCTTCAGTTTGTCATTTGAAGTTTATTTGGAATATTCGTTAATTATGAAGAGTGAATTATGATGATTGTTAGATGGAAAGTGTGATTTTTGGATCACTGGTCAAGATTTTATTGAGGTTGTGTTTTAGAGAATTTTCAGTTCCCTGTTTAATAGTCTTTCTTTCCCACATTTTCTGCTGTTTTTTTACATTTGCTTTGGTGTGTCATAATTAAAGATCATTATATGTAGTGATGTATAAAAATCGGCAATTAAAACGTGTCAGTTAAGCAAACGCATGAAAAACTAAGAACATTGTAAACCTTTTTACATGATTCATAGTAAACATCTAAAATGTATGTTAAATTGACCAGGTACTTGAATTTGAAATGTATTATCAGTCAATTTTGATATATATATATATATATATATATATATATATATATATCACTTAACTTAATCCAGAGTTAATGGGATTTATTTGTTGATAATATTAAGATCTATTTCCTATTCTAAATTGTTGTTACTTTACTGATAATAATTAGTATGATATTGGGGAATAAAGAGGGCATGAAAGAAGACCAAGATCTAGAATTAGAATGTTAAGATCAAACTCTGTGTGTGTGTGTGTGTGTGTGTGTGTGTGTTGTAGTTATTTGATGGAATCAGATAAGATGAATGGTCTCCAAGGATAGCGTTTTAAAAAAAAATCCAGATCAACTGATATGAGAGAGAGAGTGAGAGAGTGAGAGAGAGAGAGAGAGAGAGAGAGAGAGAGAGAGAGAGAGAGAGAGAGAGAGGAGATAAAGACAGAGCTGAGAGAGAGAAAAGAGATAGAGAAAGATAGAGCCGAGAGAGCTGAGAGTTGTTTTTGTATGGTTTGATTATTCAGATCATATCTCAGGTGTCGCCTGATTGGCTGAAACGCGTCTCTCCTTTCTTCCCTGTCATGTCTTTCCCGGCAGATAATGTTTTCTGTCAGTGATGGCGCTTGTCTGGTTCCTCTCGGCTTCACCTGACCGGAAACTGGAACTCGCTTT
>MU204349.1:558048-568048 GCA_017309775.1 Paedocypris sp. Pulau Singkep | reverse complement strand
TGATTAAGGAATGGGATGTTTGTGTGCCCGTGTGTATGATGTGGCTTTTTGCAGTAAAACATAAACAGTGGCTCTTGGTCTCTGAGGTGTTGGCCAGCCCTGTGATAGTGTTCAGATTCACTGAGTGCTTTTCTCTTCAGGTGCAGGACTGGTCCGAGCGTGGTGAGGTGTTTGTGGGCTTCCTGAGGCAGCACCAGCGCTCATCCCTCCATCATCCCATTGACCGGAGCCTTGACCCCTGCTGGACACACCGCCACAATCCCTTCACCCGCAGCCGGAGCTCAAGAGCGGAGCCGGGCCGAACCCACGAGCAACCCAGCCAGACGCAGCCCCGTAAGACTTTCCTGTCACACTTACCGACAGTGTCTTCCAGAAAACAAAGACTTTGAAATTCAGCCAAGAAAAATATATACCGTATTTACTCGCTTATAAGTCGACCCCCCCCCCCACTTCAGCTGTGAGACTGTAGTGTTCTGTTTAGAGCCGCTTATAAGACGGGGAAAGAAATGAGAGAAAAGTAGAAAAGACAGAAATGAGTAGAAACCCAATGTTGGGTTTCATATAAAGTCAGTTCTGGTTATTTGGGGCTCATCATGACACTACAGGGAAAAAATAATAGAACACCTGTTCAGATTTTTTAATCTTTAAAAAAATCTCAATTTTTTAAAAATCTTTAAAAAAAGTAATTTTTTAAGACTCTTTAATCTTATAGAAATAATCAACCTATTCCGACATCTTTGGTGGTAAAGGAAGCATTAACAATCAAGTAACCCTGTTTGTTAATGTTGGTATTAATCTATTTAAGTTATTGTTAATTTATGTTTAAGGTTTAATTTGTCATTGGTGTGGTTGTGAAATATCTGCGCAGTGTTCTGAGTAAAATATTTTCTATTTCAGTAGACCACGCGTACAAGTCGAGCCGCCCACTTTGAGGAAAAATCCTCGACTAAATACATTAAATAAGGAAAAAACGATGAAAATGTAAACACATTTTATTTGTAATGATGGATAAATAAATATAACACACTTTTGTAGGCGTAGGCGTGAACAACACTCTACAAGGACTTTTATTCTGGAAAACATGGCAATGGATTTTTCATTTGAATAAAGCGTCCTTGTTTGAATGTGTTTTAATTGCACTCCTGGTGTTAACGAGCTGTGTTGATGATGATGAAGGTGTGCAGGTCTTCGCTCTCTACAGCCACACGATGAGCGTCTGTCCGTCTCCTGCGGTCTTCTCGGTGGTGATTCCGCTGGCCGTGCGGAGGGAGGCGGGGACTATCAGCTCGCTCGAGTGTCATTGGCTGGATCACATGAGTCAGCACTTCAGAAACGGCGCTCAGCTGCTCGACGGCTTCCTTCACCTGGACGAGGAAAACGGTACGTCAGTCAACACTAATCAGTCAAACTGTGACATCACATTCTGTTTAGGGCTGTCAAAGTTAACGCGTTAACTCGTGCGATTAATCAAATTTGTTTAATTGCGTCAAATTTTATTAACGTCCTGTTTTGCTAGTTTTTGAGTTTCACTTCAAAACCATTCTAAGCTTGATGTAAGTTGTTCTAAGACGTATGTTTCATGTCAGAGTGATACGCATTTATTAAGTTAGTTTGTTTTCCACTGACAAAAAGGCAAAACGTGCTTCAAGTTTACGTTTTATCATTATTATTTATTTATTTATTTTTACAAAACACACAATGTCCTGTTTTAATCAAGAGTGTAACCTAAAAAATGGGCACTTCAAACTTTCAATTATTGTAAAACACTTATATGTCAGTCCAAAATTGACTTTGTTGTGTGTTTTATCTTGAATAAAGAGTGACTCGACCTCAGAGGGTTATAGAAAATATATTGCAAACTGAACAAAAATTATACTAAATGATATTGCAGTATTTAAACTAGTGTATATTTAGTGTTCAGTTTACATTCATTTACATATTACACCTCATTATCCATTATTCCAAGATTTAGTCTTTTAATCGCCATTAATTTGGTCAGGGAAGTGCGATAAACTAGTAAAAAAAAAAATCGTTTGACAGCACTAATTTTTTGAATTCAGTAAAAAAAGACGCTCCAGTTTCATTTTTTCATTCACTAATAAAGTTCTGCATGCTGGTGGCACAGAGTCGGCGTCTGTGGTGGAGAGCGTGTTCCTCTTCAGGCGCGCGTGTGGCGACCCGGCGTACGATGCCATAGTCGTCGAGCAGTGGACCGCCATTAACGTGAGTCTTCTACATCACACCTGGGCCAATTAAACCAAAGTCTGACTTTTTTTCCCCAACTGTTTAATTTGTTAAAGTTTCATGAATTGATTTGTTCATGAACGGATTTTAAAAAGCAGAATCATATGCACAAAATGTACGTCAAAGAATTGTACTGGTGTATTTTTAACATTTGTTTTTTACTCTGTCAGTCACAAAACAAAAAACGTTTGATTTTTGTGAAAAAGACAATCTAAATCTAAAGAGACTTCTACTACTTCCTGTTTCTACCCTTCTCTCCGCGATCAGAAAGCCTGACAATGGCATCAAATGTCTGTTCCTCAGGTTCGTGTGTTTCTATCAGCTGCGTTTGTGAATCCAGGTGCCACTGTATTTGCTCCCTGTCCCAAAATGTGTGTTTTTAGACCCGATGCTGCTTTTTTTTTTTAACTGAAGCCCTTTTACACTAATTTAATTTAAAGAAAGTGCACTACTGTTTTACCTTTTAAGGAAACCAGATGATAATATACATAAAAACAGCAGATAGTTAAAGGAAAACCACATAACAAACTAAATAAGACGACAGATAAAGTATAAAAGATAAAACGCAAATGAAAACAGGTGGTTTTTGTGTAGTGATGTAAAAGCAGGTGAGGATGATGTACAAAGGCTCTATAGTTCTGGAGCTCAAACCGTAAAGAAACATTATTAACATTGAGCAGAATTGAATTTCGTTTTTTAGGTCTGACCCTCAAAAGAAATGAGTTGCCCCGCCCTGATCTAGATCCTGTGTGCAGGGCGTGGCCGTCAAGAGCGACTACATCCCGCTGATGGTGTCTCTGGCTCCGCGCGGCTGGAGGCTGGTGTGTGTGCTGCCCACCCCGCTGCTCCGCCCCACAAGGTGTCACGTGATTCACAGCGGCCAATCAGCAGCCAGCAGATACACAGGCCGTTCAGGCCGCCTAACCAGCGACGTCTGTGTGTGTGTGTGTGTGTGTGTGTGTTTTTAAGTGACGGCTGTTTGGCCACGCAGCAGATCCTGTTCCTCCAGAGACCCGTGATGCCGCGCAGACGCAGAGACGCCACGGTGCGTGAAGACCTTCTTTATTTAACCGAGTCTGACGCGCCTGTGCTTTACAGAAACGCTGCGACCGAGGGCAAAGCCACAGGAACCCGAGCATCAAGCGGGACGCGCTCCCACTAGCCACTGTTGAGGGGGAAATGGAGAGGATGGGACGAGAGATCACATGCGGTAAAGGTGAGCGTTCCTACACGATTACTGTGTGTCTTCTATTAGTGGCCTGTCTCTAATAAACACCCGCCCATGCAGATGTGATTATAGAGAATATTACATCATTATCTGGACTGTCAAAAGATTAAATAGCTGAAGCATGAAAACTAAATTCAATACTAAACACTTGTTAAAATACTGTAATATAGTACACTTTTTGTTTACTATACAAAAGGCAATATATTACCTGGTTTGGTTTACTTGGATGGTTTACTACGTCAATTGAACTACAAAAAAAATCATTGTCAAAGAAAAAATATATTTCACCTCTACAAAATCCTATACACAATACTTTTGTTCTTCTATCTACGTCTCCATCTGGCAAATTTATAAAGTGAAATGTTCCGTCTAAACGTCCTCCTTTGTTCTTATTTAATGTACGTTAAACAAACTGTAACTCTTACTCTGCCTATATAAATATTGCGATTTAGTATTCAAGACTAATCATATGAATTAACGCGTTAATTTTGACAGCCCTAATAAGTATCTAATTGATCAAATAAAAGTCAGTTCTTTGGTTACGAGCCCGTCTCTATTAAACAGCCGCTCGTCTGAATAACGTTTCGAGTAAACGCTGCAGCAAGTCGTGTGCGTGTTCAAGGGGCGGGACTCACCACCACTTCTCAAACAGTATTCTGCTCTCTGATAGGCCGAGGCTCTGCAGGTGGGCGCTGAGGTCGCGTATCATGGGCGGGGGGCCGCAGAGGTAACACAGGGTCCGCTGGGGGTCCACACGCCGCCGCAGCGCCTCAGCGGATATCCTCCCGCCTGCCGAGAAGAGCAACGCCGTCGCGTGATTCGCCGATATCGCCCGATGTGTGTGACTCACGGCTGGTGTACGGCTGAAGCTCCGCCTCCACGTCCGAGCTCTGGCGCGTCACGCGGAAATCGCAGGAGAACTCGCGCGGCCGTTTGCGACAGATCTCCAGAATGGTGTCCTGCAGAACACCAGCTCAGTCAGTCAGATATCTTCCTCATCGTCTTCCTCAACCACACGCTACGAAAACTAAATAAAAACTCCCGCTGAGAGACGAAAACTATACATTTATAAATACTATACAAACTATACAAAACTACATTTATTGACACTTTTGTCAACGAATAAAAACAAAACAAAAATGCCTTTTGTGACGATGATCTTAGAGAAACTCTCTGTAGCCGCGTGTGAAGCAACAACCACGTCAGAAACACGTCACACCTGAAGAGACTGAAACGTTTCTTTTTCACCGCGCAACCGTTTGTTACTTATAAGCGTGATGCAATTATAATTAATTTTATTTTACTGTATTTATATTTCTCTTTGTTGAGGTTTCATTTATGAGGTGATGTAATGTTTTTCCAAATAAGATCTGTGTGTATATTTTACATGTTCCTAGTTAACTACGTATTCAGATTTTTTAGACGTAGCAACTTTAGTAAACATTTAGAATATATAGCTCTTATATTTTCGTTGACCAAATCTATACTGTAATAAAAAAAAATAAAATAAAATTTAACTACAAAAATTAGACTAAAACTACAAAAAATGAAGACGACTAAATTGGGACTCAAACTAAACTAAAAGTCTTAGCGGGCGCGGCTTACTGGCCTTGAACAGCAGCTCCGCGGTGCTCCTGGCGCTGTAGCACAGGTGTGTGCGGGCGGGGCCGGCGCTCTGGAGCTCGTCCGCGTGCAGCAGGATGGAGTACAGCGGGTTGATGCCCACGCCGCCCGCCACCAGCAAAAGGTCAACCGCGGGGTCAGAAGGTCGAGGGTCAAAGTAGAAGTCTCCGCCCACCCTCACAGCCACGTGAGCGTCTACGGAACACTGCAGAAGAAGAAGAAGAGCGTCTACGTGTTAGGGCTTTTTCTTCATCAAAAAATTAAAAAAAAAATTTCAGAAAAATTCAACACTTTATAACACTTTTAGGAAAAAAAAAAAATGATAACACTTACAGAACAGAATGAAATCCCGTGTAAACACTGAAGAAAAACAGCTGCAACGAGCAAAGATAACGATACAAACGTGTAGCTCCGCGTAGCAGAAGCGTGAAGGTGTTAAACACGTGAGGAAGAACTGACCAGGACATTCACTTCTGTGTAGTGAAATGATACGATCACTAGATACGAACACTGCAGCGCTGATTAACAGAGTTCGGTTTTCATTACCACAATCTGTTGTTGACACTGACAGGAAAGTGAGGAGACACATTGTGTAAGAAAAAGTTTGCATCCTATTATAAACCATATCATAATAAACAAGGCACATTATATTTAGAAGAGAACTGCTCGTTTTCCTAATTTATTAAAAATAATGTGTGTTGTGTTCCCAAATGTGCAAGTTATTTATTTAGACTGTTTGGATGAACAAAGGGATTGTGGGAGTGTTTCAGTTGTTGATGTTCAATAAATAACAAGATACAACATCTGCGCGTGTTTCCTTCAATTATTTTAACATTACGTCACGCGCACTTTATTCAACAATCTCTCTCTTTAAGTGTGAGCGTATTTACTGCACACAACATGTCAGAGAACTATGAGTGCAAATAAATACATAAAATAATCACAATGGTGTTAAACGGTTCAATTAATCGCGATTTAGATTGTTCGGCACCATCGCCCCGCCCTACTGCGCGTCACGTGACGTATAAGCGTGTGAGAAGCGTGTGACCTGCGTGTGGATCCAGCGAGCAGGAGGATGCTGGGAGATCTTGACCGCCAGCTCCATCACTCCCTCTCTCCGCAGCAGACCGGGACTGGAGCAGATGGAGAAGCCGCCCACCGTCTCCTCACCCGGGATGAAGAAGTCCACCCTGCCGGGGAGGTCAAAGGTCACCTCAGCAGTCTCTCACGCGTGAAACACAAACACATGTGGTCTGGAGGAGGAGGAGCATGCGGAGACGAGCGAGGCGTGAAACCTGATGTTCTTTTTCTCTGGCAGATGGAAAGGTCTGCTGGATAGTTCAGTCTGAGACGCCCCCTGGTGGACGGTGGGCGAATCACACATTTGCCAGATTTGAATTTGTATTTACTCGACTAGAAGTCGAGGATTTTTCCTCAAATGTTTGGGCTGGACTTATACGCGCGGTCGACCGAAATAGAAAACGTTTTACTCGGAACTGTGCGCAGATATTTCACCCTTTCTCACGAAAAAAAAAATAAACAGCAGAGACAATTGACATTTATGATGTGAACTAAATACATCTTTCAGAAAGATTAATACCAACATTAACAAACAGGGTTACTTGATTTTTAGGCTTCCGTTACCAACAAGGATGTCTGAATAGTAGATTATTTCTATAAGATTAAAGAGCATCTGAACAGCTGTTCCATCATTTTCACCCTTTAGTGTCTCCGTGAAAAACTAAATTGGGTTTCTACTCATTTCTGTCTTTTCTACTTTTCTCTCACTTCTTTCCCCGTCTTATACGCGGGTCTAAACAGAACACTACAACTAATAAGCGAGTCATTATTATAAATGATTTGACTGGCCGTGATGGGGTGCGTCTCTCACCACTGCCCCGCCCGGAAGCTGAAGTCGGGGTGTGGCACCTCCAGTCGCAGCCTTTTCACCGTTTCAGACTCGCTCACGATGCCACAAACACGCGCCGAGAACAGCTGCTGCGCACGGAAAACAACATCAGCAAACAGAAGAAGAATAAAGGCTCGCCCGGGTGTGAAAAACATTAATGAATAAAGGCTCGCTTGATTGTAAAAACATTAATGAATAAATAATAA
Source organism: Paedocypris sp. Pulau Singkep (assembly GCA_017309775.1). Taxonomy (NCBI): domain Eukaryota; kingdom Metazoa; phylum Chordata; class Actinopteri; order Cypriniformes; genus Paedocypris; species Paedocypris sp. Pulau Singkep. The sequence continues at coordinate 560,838 of MU204349.1, read as the reverse complement.
TTTTGTTAACCAAATTTAAACAGCATATGTTTTTAGGAAACTATTATAGTTAATATACTAGTGTAGTATCATATACATACAGAGGTGTAAAGAGTAGCAGACAACCATACTTGAGTAAAAGTACAGATACGTACTGTATAAGTTACTCCAATACAAGTAAAAAGTCACCACTAACTTCAAAAGACTTGAGTCAAAGTAGCAAAGTATTGGTTTTTAAAAGAACTTAAGTATTTTACTCCTACTGAATTGTGGCTAAAAAAAAAACAAAAAAATTTGAAAAAACTCTTTTCATGAGGTTTTATATTCTAATACAGAAACGAAATGTAACAAAATGGTAAAACAAAATAAATAAAGAACAAAAAGCTTCCAGTATCTTCAGCAGCCTCGTCTACTTCTAGTATCTTCAAAATCGCCTCATTCACCCAAGAAACTAACCGCGATAAAAATCAATTATGGTTCGTCGCGCACAATCAAAATGTAACGGGTAACAGTAAGTGTCAATTCAAATGTAGTGGAGTGAAAAGTACTGCTACTCAATCACTAATGCAGTGGAGTAGAGAGATTATATTTTTGATACTCAGTACAAGTACAAAGTAAGCCATACAAAAAAAAAAAACAACATACTTAAGTAAAGTAACAAAGTACATTTACTCAAGTACCTTACACCCCTGTATACGTATACCGTGTACATAATAATACTATACAATACAATGAACAATGTTTTGATAAATATAGCTTTGTGATTTTCTAGTATTTACGGTAAGCAGACAGTATCAGACGTATGTGTGTGTTATCAATCTCGTGAACTTAGATCGACCTTCACCCTCCTCATCCTCACGAGCGGTCACGGTGATGAAGGTCAAGGGTCAGATCGACCTTCACCCTCCTCATCCTCACGAGCGGTCAGGGTGATGAAGGTCAAGGGTCAGATCGACCTTCACCCTCCTCATCCTCACGAGCGGTCACGGTGATGAAGGTCAAGGGTCAGATCGACCTTCACCCTCCTCATCCTCACGAGCGGTCAAGGGTCAGATCGCTCACCGTTTGCCTCTGGACCCCGGCCGTTCTCTCCAGGTGACCCGTCAGTCTTCGGGACGTCATCTTCCTGAAACACACGGGGTCACGTGAAGAGGTCACACACTGACCCCGACACACACACACACACACTGACCGCGTGACTGTGTTTTGACACGACGCTCCGAACCTTCCCGAACCGCCGGCGAATCTTCTGGCCACGTTTCTCGCGAAACACGCCGAGCTCATGATCGAATAATGTCGCTGTTGTGATGCGGAAAAAAGAAGAAAGATGCTGATTTGGTCACACGATTCTTCACTGTTCCACTCACCCGCTGTGTCGCTGCGTTCTAATGTAAAAGTCGCGTGATAAACGTGTTTATATCTGCTGCTCCGTAGATGACGAGTTTCATTCTTAACGAGCGTCGCTGACAAAAAACGACAACTCACGACGCCAAAGTGAGAATCGATGAACCGGCCGCGGTCACGTGAATGACGTGTCTTCTTCTCGCGTGTTTTTCCCGGGAACAGAGGAAACAGCGCCACCTCGCGTCACAATATCGTATCGCACCGTTAGCGCTAAAAAAATGCGTTCGGCGGACATTCTTTTAAATTCAATTCAATTCAAATTCAAAAAACTTTATTAATCCCCAGGGTGAAATTGATTTTTCGGTTACAGTTGCTCACACGAAAGAGAAATATAATAATAAATAGAAGTGTACATCTGCATAAAGTTCTTGTGGTTGAATTTCCATATTTAAATGCCGGTATAATGAACTTTTAATAATAACGACTATAATTAGTAATAACTATACTATAATTATAATAACGACAAATGTATGGTGATCGCTCACAAACATGTTTACGAAAATGTGTAATAATTAATTATCTGTATTACATTAATTTAATCATTTAAAAATATAACTTGTTGTTTTTTTTATTTGTTTTAAGATTGAAATGGTTTTTGTTAGTGCGGATTAATTTACGATACAAATATTTTGTCATTTTGCTGCCATTTACCGTCTATTAAAGCCCAATTTAATCATTCTAATTAGGCGATAATAACGCTCAAATACAGTAATTAAAAACATATAAACTGACGGATCGGGACGCAGACAGTTTTTCTTTTGGCTGTTTTCTCCTTTCACCGACATTGAAATATTCGTCCGCGTTTAAGTGAATTCTCGGAAAGTCACGCCGAACTTATCACGCTAAAAACGGGGAAGAACTTGAGTCTGAGCTCGTGAGAGACGCGCTGAAGCTCATTAAAGTCCGAACTGCACATCACATTTCATCTAGAAAATATGTTCAGATGAGTGTAACTTTTCCCGTTTTCACTTTACACTTTATGTTTATGCGGGTTGTTTTTGTAAATAAGAGGTTTTCACAAAATCCACACGCGTTTTAACAATAATAAACTTTTTGGTAGGCTTTCTGTAAATGCGAGACGTTTGAATAAATTAGACATATTAAATACTAATTAGAAATGAATAAGAAATTCTATGTCATTCAACCTTCTCAAAAATGTTTGTTTTACACACGATAATTGTAGTGCTTTGTAGGGTTTACAGAAGTTATAAAACAGAAACTTGGATAAACAAGAGATGCTCTCAGTTCACATATAGTAGTCATAATTAAAAATCAGATGCATCTAGTTACAGACGAGTCACATGTTGACTATTAAATTAGAGAGATAGAGAGAGTGAGAGCGAGAGAGAGAGAGAGAGAGAGAGTAGGAAAGAGAGAAAGAGAGAGAGAGAGAGAGAGAGAGAGAGA
>MU204349.1:542165-556074 GCA_017309775.1 Paedocypris sp. Pulau Singkep | reverse complement strand
ACACCAGACCCACACCAACACCAGATCCACACCAACACCAGACCCACACCAACACCAGACCCACACCAACACCAGAGCCACACCAACACCAGACCCACACCAACGCCAGACCCACACCAACACCAGACCCACAAATCCGAATCCTCAAAGACAAGCTTCTGGATTCAAAAGGAAGCGTTATCCCGCGCGTCCCTGTGTTTTAGCGCGAGGTGAGGTGCATTCTGGGTACGTGTTTAACTGGACCGGGCCAGATGAGAAGGGCGGGGTGTTTCCTGACGGGACGCCTCTTCCTCTGAGCAGCGACTGGAGACGGCGCGGTTACGTCTACGTGTGGCACGTCATGGGTAGGAGTGTCTCCGCGGCGGCGGGTGACGGGCGACTGACGGGTCTTCCTCACAGGCCAGTACCTCCAGACCTGTGACGGCTCCTCCTCACACGTCACTCTCAACACCACTAACATGACGTTTGGAGCCGGCGTGATGGAAGTGATGGTTTACCGCAAACGCCAGCGCAGGAAGTACAGCCCCCTGTCCACCGACACCACCGTCTTCTTCATAACGGGTCAGTCTGCTACTGAGTGCTAATCAACCAATCACCAACAGACTGCTAATCAACCAATCACCAACCGACTACTAATCAACCAATCACCAGGCGACGTTCTAAAGCGGTTCTTGCCGTTCCTCCGCAGATAAGATCCCCTTCTCTGTGAACATCTCCCAGAAGGCGGTGGTGAACAGCAGCGAGCAGAAGGTCTTCATCAGCGGCTCAGACGTGGTCTTCAGCGTCCAGCTCCACGACCCCAGCGGCTACCTGAAGACGGCCGACGCCCTGGACTACATCTGGGACTTCCAGGACGGAAACCACCTAGTGACCCACAGCAGTGTCGCCACACACACCTACAGCCGCCCCGCCAACCTCACCGTCAAGCTCCTGCTGGAGGCCTCCTTCAGGGTCACATGCCCCGCCCCGGCCACACCCACAACCGTCCACGCCACCCAGACACACACCACGGGTACACACACTCACACACAGACAGGCAGAGACGGACGGATAGAAAGAACTGCAGATAGACAGACAGACTGATGGATAGATAGAAGAGAGACAAAAAGGTACACAGAAAGACAGACAAGTCAACAGATAGAGATCAACAGAGAGATGGATAGATAGAAGAGAGAGAGACAAAAAGGTAGATAGATAGACAGACAAGCCAACAGATAGAGATAAAAACAGACAGATGGATAGATAGAAGAGAGAGAGAGAGAGACAAAAAGGTAGACAGACAGACAAGCCAACAGATAGAGATAAAAACAGTCAGATGGATAGATAGAAGAGAGAGACAAAAAGTAGACAGACAGACAGACAAGTCGAAAGGTGGAAGGGCGGACAGCCAGGCAAGTCTATAGATGAACAGATGGATGGACAGAATGAGGCAGAGAGATAGACGGAAAGAAAGACAGACAACAGTGGAAGATAAATGGACAGAGACACACACAAACAAACAAACAGGACACGAAGACAGACAGACAAGAATGGAAGATAAACAGACAGAAGGGCAGAAAGAGACAAACAGCTAGACAGATAGATAGATAGAAGGCAAATAGACAAACTAGATAGAAACAGATGGACAGATGAAAAGACAGACTGGCAGAAAGACAAACAAGACGGGCAGATAGAGAGACCAACTGACAGAAGGGAAGACAGACAGAAACTCAAAGACAAACAGACAGATAGACAGACAGACAGACAGACAGATTCCAGACGTAATCAAGTTGTTTCCCACTAGCTCCTCCCACACCTGGTGCCACCACGGCGGCGCTGGAGACCAGTAAGGGTGAGACTCGCTCCCTCCCGCATTCCAGACGCGCGGGTCAAACCAGTGACCAGCCACGCCCGTTTCTCCTCAGCCTCCACCAGCGCTGCTCCGCCCACCACCAGCGCTGCTCCGCCCACCACCAGTGCTGCTCCGCCCACCACCCAGTCTGTCCCGACCCAGACCAGTCCAGCCGCGGTCAAGCGCGCCCGCGTCCAGCCGCCCGACTGCTTCTGCCACGTCTACGGACTCTTCGAAGGCCAAATCGCCGTCGTTTGTAAGTCATGTTGAGAGTCAAAGGTCGATCAAGGTCGCGACTAGGGCTGCAACAAACCATTATTTTGATAATCGATTAATCTATCTTATTACTAAAATCAAGGCATTGCAAGTGCATACATTAATAATAAAATAAAAAATGAAACACAATTTGTTATAAATCAGGCAAATAATCATTAAGCATAATGAAACAATCAAGAGTTTAAAATATAATTGAAACTAAATGTCACTTAGCGCCACCGCGTCATAGCGGTCAAATCGCAACATTGCAGGCGCTTTGATTAGGTCACATGACATCAAACGATTTGTCGACAATTTTTGATTGATATTTTCTCTACAATGTTTTAATGGCGACCCTAATCGCCACAGCTCCGCCTCCCGTCTCCCACGCGGCTCCAGCCAATCAGATCGTAGCGGTGTCGGCGGCTCAGGTGAGCAACACGTCGGTGAACTTCATGGTGACGTGCACGGGCAGGTGAGGCGGCTTCCGACCAATCACGGCGAGGCTGGCCTTGACCCCGCCCACCTCCTCCTCCCTCAGCGTGCCCTCAGTGGCCTGCACCATCGTGGCCGGCGCGGCGTGTCGGGAGGTGCAGAACATCATCTGTGAGGACGTGGCCACCTCAGACGAGGGCTGTAAGGTCAGTCTGACGCGCATCTTCCAGACGCCGGGCACCTACTGCGTCAACATCACGCTGGGCGTCCCGGGCGGCCTCGCCCTCGCCACCACCACCTCCGTCACCGTGGGCAAGAGGGCGGAGCACAGTGAGTCCCGCGGGCTGCTCGCCATTGGCCGGATCTCCTCAGGTGATCTCTCTCTCTCTCTCTCTGTAGACACGCCCCCCTCCTCCCGCGTTTCTCAGGTGGTCCTGTCCTCCAGCGCCGTGCTCTTCGCCATCTTCGCTCTCATCGCCATCATGGTTTACAAGTGAGTGATGCCGACTCTAATCTCTCCAACACGCCAAACCATATCCATCCATCTATCTATCCACATGTCTTGAAGTGTCAATCGCTGTCTAACAATGTCTAACAGCTGTCTAGTACTGTACTGGCCTGTCTGTCTGTCTGTCTCTGTCTGTCGTCTCTATTATCATTCATTCCATCTTTCTTTGTCTGAGTTTCCTTCACTGTCGATTGTCTCTCTAGTATCGGCCAGTCTGTCTATCTTCTCCTTGATCTCTAGAGGATAGAGAGACAGACAGTTTGACCAATCTCTAGTATCGAACAGTCTGTCTATTACACCAAAGCCACAGACAACTTTCAAGTGTCAGTCCATCAAATCAATCAATATCACCTCTCTAGTATCGGCCCGTCTGTCCTCCTTGATCTCTAGAGGACAGAGTGATAGAGTGATGTGTGTCTTTCAGGAGGAACAGGGTGTATCGCCCGGTGAGACGCTGTGTGCGGGGCGAGACTGAGAAGAGCAGCTGGAGCTTCCACAGGTTCCGCGCGGTTCTGTTCTCCAGCCGCGAGGAGCGAAGCCGCTTGCTCAGCGTTTAACCCGCCGCACCACTAAACCGCTACTAACTCACACGTCAGGCCGCGCCATTACCATATTACTACGCTAACTCACGAGACGTTTACGTACGGCTACAGAACAAACACAACCGTTGTGGATTATTTGGTAAATGTCACAAATAAAAGTGACAGTCGTGTAAAAAAAAAGAAGAAAAAGCGATTCATCTACAGTTAAAACCTTGAGTTATTGAATGTAACAATGCTGAATTTCTGAAATAACGAGTTTGAGTTTGTTTGAAATATGTTAAATAGATATAATAAAAAGTACAATAGAAATGTCTCGCAAGTTTGTTGACACGACTCACACACCAAGCAAAAACAAACAGACATTAATATACACATGTGTATGAATATTTAAACCAGTGCGTGCACATTTATATTGTACACAATTTAGCTCACAATCAAATCAATAAACCTATATAAATTATAGTTTACCTACAGTATCTGAAAAGTCAAGTTCAAACACTTTCCAGCACCATAAACTATCTGTAAAAATATATTTATACGTATATTTTTGTGGTTTTTTTTTATATATATTTTTGTGGGTTTGTGTGTGTTCACTTCACTGGATGGGTTAAATGATATGGTTAGATACTGTAACAAACCAGATCACAATTTTGTCAAGCACTTAATTTACAATAAGCCATTTTAAAAGCTTGAAACCACAATGGGACTTCAAGCAAATCAAGAATTAAGCATTTCAGTGGCAAAGTGGATCTTATAAATTGCATCTGATAGATCTGGATCAATCCATATTAATATTCCATATTGGTGAATGTTTATTTACATCATTCATACAGTAATTTTTGATACTGATGTTATTTGAACAGCACGGATTCATTTCCAAATACATTGTTTTTCCTCCATTGAGCGTGTAATACAATGCCTATATAACGCCTATACGTGTGTGTGTGCGCAACAAGAACTGAGCAAGACAAAGCAAGGATTGCTAGGAGCCAACTCGACTTTTATTTGTTTTGAATCCGAGGCGTTTGACAAGTGAAGGCGTGTGAGGGGAGGAGCGTGGTGGAGGGGGCGGGGTCATGTGGACCGCCGCCCCCAAACCTGGAATTCCACATCACATTCCCACTGAAACATGACTCACCACACAACACAGCCATGAAAGGAAAGCCATGAAAATCAGATCCAAGTAAAAAAAAAAAGGGAAAAATCAGAAAAAACGACAAATCAGACTGCAGCATCTATAAGACGAGAAAAGAGTTCGGAAGGGAAAAAAAAAACAAACAAACTTGATCATATTTCATACGCGAGAAATGAAGCAGGCTCATGAAAACAAACTTTCCTAGCCGTCGTTAATCCGATCCCAAATTAAATCAATTCATCCCATTTTGACCTTTAATACAACACCTACGCGAGAAATAAAGCCCGATACGAGGAAGCCACACCGCCAAACCAGAAAACAGCCACTGTGAGAGTTCAAAAAACCAAAAGAAAATGGGAAAAAAGGCAGAAAGAGAGTATATATTGCAGACAAAATAAATCACTTCTTATTCCAAAGACTAAATACATGATTCTTCTTCTGTGATGTCTTTCTGTGAGGGAGACGGGATTTGACCCTAGAGATTCTAACACTTAGAAATATTCCTCTAATTTAAATACTTTTCTATTAAGAGGTAGATCAAAATCTGTAAGATGCGTGAATCAAAAAAAAAAAAAAAAAGCACGATCACTATAGCGCCCCCTGTGGTCAGCGCCAGTACTGCGGAAGTGTTCGCCAGGGACTTGAGGTATCGCTGCGCGCTGAGGCTCCGTGACGGGATTCCCGCCACTCGCCGTTTCCTCAGCTGAGGTAGACAACGGTCTTCGAGTGTGGCCGCGAGGACGCGCGCGCTCTACCACATTCAACTCATATTTACATTCCGCACCAAAACAACAACAAGCGTCTGGAATTCATCGCTTTGAGAAAAGAAAACAAAAAAAGAACCGAAACTGTTAGCGCTTCTGTTGTAGCGTCGGCGTGTTTAGCCAGAAACGCCGCGAGTCCCCGACGCGCACGTGAAAAAAATACTCCGTAAATTGTTTCTTTTGACGCGGGGAAAATCCTTCAATCTTAAACTCTTTTGCAAATTGACAGAGGGGGAAAAAAAAAAAACGAAAAAAGATTGCCACGGGAAAAGAAAAAAAAACCTCAATTTGGCCAGCAATCGTTTGGCTAATTCTACTATGCTAATTAGCCAAACATGCTGGCCTTCGTTTTACGCTAGCTAGCTAACCGCACTGACCAACGCTTTATGCTAGTTAGCTAGCCGGCCAATACTTCTAATTAGCCAACTGTGCTAGCCAATGCTGGTTGCTCGAGCTAATGTATTTTTGCTAGTTAGCTAACCGCTAGCTAGTGGCGCCGAGGCTAGAAAGAGGTCATCCGCGTCTGACGTGTAATGACATGCGTGTGAAGTGTTGGCTAACGCGGGAGACGGTTGCGTTTGTAGTTGTCATTACTGATGCGTTCAGAGGGCGGCGGCTCCTCCGCGTCACTGAGGCGCTTTTCTCTTCTTTCCCTTCCGCCGCTAACGGAGACGCTAATCGCCACCCGGAGAACTCTGCGAGCAGACGTCCGTTAGCCGCGGAAGACGTTTTTTTTTTAACATTTTCTTAAAAAAATAAAAATGTTCAAGAACTATCGGCTTTATAAAGTATACAAAATACCACAAAATAAAATAAAAAGAACGTAAGTTTTTTTTTCCATATATCCTTTTCTTTCATTTTTTTTTCCGCGTTTTTTTTTCTGAGGTACTCTAGCCTGAGGTAGATCAGTAAAATGCATATTAACTTGGTTTCCTGGCCAACGCCAATCAACACTTCCCTCAGTCATCGTAGTGGCAGCGTTCCACCGTCGCGCGTCATTTTTTATATATGTATATATCTCTATCCGTCTATAAAATGCATCAGAATTTATAAAATGCCACTGAGCACCAACACAACGATTCTCCCCCGCCTCGAGCCAAGGACGGCCCACCGGCCCCGCCCCGCCCCGCCCCCACAATCCGTCAGCGTTGTGGAGTCCGTGTTAAGGCAGTGACGGGGTTGGCTAATTCAGCGCCATGATTTGATTGGCTGACTTCAGGAGGAAAGGGGGCGGGGCCAGGAGCGGCTTCTATTTCCTCCGGGCCACTGGGGGCGCTGCAGTCGAGGCCTTGGGCTGCTGCTGCCGTCTCACCTGAGCGATGATCTCCTGGATCTTTCTCTGGGCCAGCTGGAAGACCAATCAGAGGAGAGAACCAATCAGACCCAACTAATCGAGCAGCGAATCAGAGCGTTTTTGAAACTTTACTGCACAAGTATTTGGCGTTTTTGCCGACTCACAAAAATGGCGTTTTTATCCATACAGTAGTAGCCCGACTAACGAAATTAATCTGTGAAAATTCCGTTAACCAAGCCGCATTTCAAGTAATCCATCTAATCTGTGCCATAACTTCATAAATTCAGACACATTTTTTATAAAAAAAAATAAAATATTGACAAGAAATGTAATGCAAACACGTTAAACAGCAGTCGTTTACTTTGCCCTTTGGCAGATATTTAGAAAACTACAGTATATACGACATGTATATTTGACATCATGCAAATGCCTGAGGTTTACGTCATCTTGTGCGTCACAATCTCAGGGATTTGCACGACGTCATTTTGTGGCTCTATAAAAAAAATAAAAAAAAAGCAAGTGTATTTTATATTTTATAAGCAAAATCTCTGTAACTAACTAGTGTTTTTGTAGTTTTTTTGCTAGTTTGACGTGCAAATAAGATTAAACGACTGTTTTCTACGCGTCTGAACGATAATCTCTCTGCACGCTAGCGGTAAGAACAAAAGACGCGCTCCTTTCGTAAAGCGATAATATTTCGGAACTCGAGACGACAGTTTTCGCGGCATTGCAATTTGTTACTCAGGATTTTTGTTATCTAGGACATTTGCAGGTCGCACCTGTATTTAAACTCCAGTCGAAATGCGTTCATTTGTAATTCAATTGTGAAGTTAAATAATTGTTTAAAAAAAAAAAACGCTTTTAACAGACAGTAATTAGGTGCGTAAAGTGCTTCGCTCACCCCCCCCCTTTTTTCCACATTTAACTTCAACTCGCTCAAAGTTAAATAAGCAATTAAAAAAATTAATTACAAAAAAAAAAAAAAAACACTGCTTTTTTCCACAAAACTTGTTCAAAATTAAATAAAAAAAAACTTCAAAAAAAAATAAATAAATTTTTCCCAAAACGAAAAATATTTCAATTTTTAGACTTTTTCCCCCACATTTAACTTTCCTCGCCAAAGTTACCAAAGTTACCAGACTCGCCAAGAGGTAACCAAACAATTACTTAATAAATAAAATAAAAAATAACATCCCCTCCCCACAACGAACAACATTTAGGGCCTGAAGTACTTCTGCAGCTAAAATACAGGCAGCGTTTTGCACATTGTGGTTTCAAAAAGTTCAAAGCTCTAAAACAAAGCGGATTGCGTTGACGTGACGTGACGTGGAGCGTGAGAGCGTGATGTGATGTGATGTGAGGGTGTGATGTGAGAGCGTGATGTGATGTGATGTGATGTGAGAGCGTGACGCCGCTCACCTGGCTGGCGTAGAAGTGGCCTGTGATTTTCACCACCACTTGGTCGTTCTCGTCAGGCGTCTGGTCACGCGGCACCACCACCTCGGCGCTGGTCAGGTTCTGCAGCTCGTTCACCTGCGGGCCAGGCGTGTGGGCGTGAGGCCGGGGGGCGGGGCCTGGGAGTGGGCGTGTCCTACCGTCTTCCCGCCCTTGCCGATGACTCTGCCAGCAGCGAAGGACGGCACTTTGATGTGCGCCTCCAGTTTCACCTCTTCCTTCGGCCCGAAGAAATTCTCTTCTTTTAACTTCCCGAAGATTCGTCCCTGAGCCTGAGAGAGAGAGAGAGAGAGGGGCGGGTCAAGCCAGCGGGAGCGCTTCAGAGGAGGAGGCTGACCTTCTGACCTTGAACTGTGCTTCTGGAGGTCCGCTCACGATGACCATTCGCTGCTTGACCTCAACGCCATCGGCCGGTGCAATCTTTAAAAGACAGAAAGCGCTGATCATGTGACTTCTGCATCATCAGCGTGAACCGTCAACTTAGAAACGGGAAAAACAGTTACAATGAAAATAACTTACAATAAAAAAACTGAAACACATTTATACTTACACACTCACAAATTATATATTGTGTATACACACACACACTTCTCTGCTGAACAATTTAAAAAGCTAAACAAATGGTCGCAAAAAAATTCTTAAATGAAAATGTGTTTAATTTTAATTAGGGCTGTCAAAGTTAATAAAATTTGTTTGTTGCGTCAATTTTTATCATCGGCGTTAATCACTTCCGGGTTTTTTCCCCCGCTTCTGTTTTTTCCGTGCAATAAATGGACATTTAGACAAATGATTTCACTTTAAAATGTTGCCTAAACATTAAATAACTTTGTAGATATGTGTACAACACTTTGCAAAGCTGAACATTAATTGCGATTTTAATTTGACATTCATTTGATTGGGGAAGTGCGATTAACTACTTAAAAAAAGAGAATCGTTTGACAGCCCTAATTAGAATATAAAAATTAGTATTTAGATATTGCAAATATATAATAAAATATATATTGCCGAGAACACTGAAATCTCCGGGATTTACACGACGTCACTTCAAGATGGCGTTTGTACGGGAGAGAAAAACACAAACATCCATCGCCACTCAGGGAGAATACAAGCTTAACTTAGATTTCTAACTCGTGTTTTTGTTGTTTATTTGATGTTCTAAGAAGATCATACGACTGTTTTCTACACGTCTGGACTCTCGTCTCCCTGCACGCTAGCGGTAAGAGAAAGACGCGCTCCTGTACCGCGAGAACCGTTCAGAACTCCACACGACATTTTTCGTTACTTGGGATTTTCGTTTAAGGATGTTTGTAAGTCGGGGTACCACTGTAAATATATACATATAATTCTGTTTTAAAAAAAATTGTTTTTGAGGGTTTTTGAAATTAAAAAATAGTTTTTGAGGGTTTTTGAATATAAAATAGTTTTTGAGGGTTTTTGTATATAAAATAGTTTTTGAATATAAAAAATAGTTTGAGGGTTTTTGTATATAAAATAGTTTTTGAATATAAAAAAATAGTTTTTGAGGGTTTTTGTATATAAAATAGTTTTTGAATATAAAAAATAGTTTGAGGGTTTTTGTATATAAAATAGTTTTTGAATATAAAAAAATAGTTTGAGGGTTTTTGTATATAAAATAGTTTTTGAATATAAAAAAATAGTTTTTGAGGGTTTTTGTACAGAACATTTTGTGTAAATGAGTAGATGTGAAGCGGTAAAGTGCGCGGTGAGAGGCGGACCTTGATGGAGGCTCCGGCGAAGCGGCTGAGCTGCTTGATGTGCTGACCCTGCTTGCCGATGATGGCGCCGACGGCCAGCGCGGGAATGAAGAGGTGAACAGTCTCCGCCTCCACCTGCGACTGACACACAGACCAGCCACTCACGTCACGGCACATCCAGAGCCTCAAGCAACCAAGTAATACTACTTCCTCACCTTACTCGAGTAGACATTTGCCCTACTTTTACTTCACTAGAGTGTTTATTTTTCCGATAACTTTTTACTACTTCTTACTTTTTTTTTTTTTTTTTTTTTGAAGCAAATATCTTCACTTTCTATTCTTTACTTTTTCAAAGCCAGCCGCGTTACTGCAATTTCATTTTGGTTAGTTTTTTTTTCAGTTCTCAAAGCTGATGTCAACACTGACAAACATCTCAGTTAGTAGCTGTGTGAGACTCTGAGAGATGTGGTTTATCTTCTACTAGATATAAAGGAGATAATGTAATGTTGAAGCTTCGAACGTAACAGTTCATATTTAGGTGATTATTTCATAAATAGTTTTTGAAAAAAAAATCTATTTTGTTACAAGTTTTTACAGATTTATCAACATAAATGAACATTTTAATAGAACAATATAGTTCTATAATGGCATTTTCTTTCCTCGCATTACTTATACTTTTATACTTAAAAGTAGTTTTCTCAGTATTAGTAACGCTACTTTTACTTTAGTAAAATATTGGGCATTGTACTTTGACTTCCACAGAAGTACTTTTTAACTCTAGTATCTCTACTTCTAACGACAGCACTGCTCACTCGGGTTGTACATGTGTGTAAACATGGCACAGACACAGTTCTGAACGTCTTCTCTCTGTAATGTTGTTGTTTGCACATTAACACAACGGTTTGTTACAAGTTCAAACTCTTTTTTTTTTTCCTCTAACAACTCAACCTGCGCTGCCTTTCTCCACCACCGGGTGTCGTAGTTTCACAACACAGCGACGCAGCTTCATCAACAAAAGTGAACTAGAGACGCTGATTCCGGAAGGAAGATTGGGATGTAAGGTTACTTCTGTAAAAGTGTTGTTTTTTTTGTTTACTGAGATGCTTGAAGAATAAAACAAAAACACGTCTGGACTCAAATAACATTCTTGTCACTAAAACATTTGGCCTTTTGTATAGTGAAATTCTGTGAAAAGAAACAATATTTTCTTGATGACGCCCTTAACAATTGTCATTGGTAGGTGGAGGTACCACTGTATTAATGAAAAGTGTTCCTGTAATCAAAAGCTGATGGACAATTCACAAAAGTCTGGAATGAAAAAAAAAATCTGGAAAGAAAAAAAAAAAAAAAAAAAAAAAAAAAAGACGCCAAAATGCCTTCAATGCACAAATTATCGCCAGAATTCACACGCTTGCGATAAAATGAATGAAATGTTAAAAAAAAAAAAAAAACAGTGTATTCGGTGTATTCTGTGAGTAAAAGTTGTGGCAAAATTCGGCACAAAACTCCATCGTTTGAAGAACGTTCGTCTCATTAAAACGTTATTGAAAAAGTCGGATAATCATCAGGAGGTTAGTTCCCTGTCCCACACGGAGACGATGATCGTTAGAGCCGCAGCTGCAGCAGCCAGTTAGTGACGACGCCCCATCAGCCAATCAGGGAGCGAGCAGCCAAGCCAAGCCATGCAATGCATGGTGGGAAAAAAACCGAATCACTTACAGAAAAGTCAGTGCAGCCGCTGGAAGAGAGTGAAGAGGCCCAAAGCGGCACCTCCCCCCCAAACGCACTGCACTGTGGGAGAAACGCACACGTCATCACACACACACACACGCGCGAGGGCTGCACGATTTCAGGAAAAAAATCCAATTTTCTGAAAAATGTTGCGATTTTGATTCGGTTTTTAAGCTTTTAAGTGCATAAACTAAAATTATGAACACAATATATACATTTACTTTTACAACACGGTTAAATAAACTACATACAAAGTGATTGAGGTGATGAGATTGTTTGATGCTTTGTGATTCATAAATACAGTAGCTGAACATAAATACCAAATAATAAGAATAGAAAATAACCATTTAGTCATTAAAATTTAACAGTCTGAAACACAGAAAAATTAAAAATTATCTCTAATTTGAAAATAAATCAGACAATGTTGTTACTGGCAGAAAATGAAAAAGTGAACAATCCTTAATAAAACATTTTAAATACCTTACTCTTACTGTGAATTGAAAAGTGAAATAAATATAGTGCAATTTACTGGCATTTAGTAAACAGAAGTTACATCGCACACATTTCACCGGCACCAAAAAATAAAAAAAATGCTCCGATGGCATGTAAATAAAAAGGCAAAATGGAAAATACACAACTGAAAACATGAACAAATGAACAATCACCAAACATAAAACATTAGTATGATATTATTATTATAATTATTACTAATATTAGTGTGATTTCTACGATGCTGGTGTAAATGAGTTGTGTTTTCTCTAGATCTGGCCTCGCTCGTTCTGTCGTCATTTCTGATTGGTCAGCTTCATGATTGGGATATTCGACCATTTTGATTGGCTAACAGATGTGTCACTCAAACGTCAGAGGTGGAGTCAAGCTCCGGCGGTTTGGAAATCGCGGGAGTTAAAACCACGATATGGATTGGATAAAAGGTGAATGTTGCAGCCGTAAATCACACACACACACACACACACACACACACACACACACACACACTGAAGGGAATGATGGCGTTACCCCGAACGACTGATAGGAGGCCTGAGCCCCGCCCGGGGGGCCGGACATCACAGGGGACGACATCCCGCCGCTCGCCGCGCCGGGAAAAATCCCAAGAGCGTTGAGATTGAGACCCGGAATCAGGTTGGACTGCAACTGGGAGAGGAAACAGGAAGTGGTGTGAGAGGAGGAGCGCGCGGCGGCGGAGAGCGCGCGGCTGGCTGGCTGGCGTACGTGCATGGCGGCGACGTCGTTCTCGTAGGCCTCGCGGATCTTCTTCATGATCTCCTCCTGGGCTTTAGCGCAGGCCTCCAGCGTTCCCTTCACCGTGATGGTGCGCTCCGGGTTATACAGCGTCAGGTCCTGCAGTCTGAAGCACACCAGCCAATCAAAAAGTATTTCAGAATTTTTATTATTATGTCCATCTTAGCCGTTGTTTTCTTTAATCAAAAACAGTATATTGCAGTATTTAAATGAGTGTTTATTTTGTTTTGAGTTTACATTCATTTATATATGTAAAATGTACACATTGCACCTTATTATCCATTATTCCAAGCTTTAGTCATTTAATCGGCATTAATTTTAATCGCAAAAAATTTTTTTTATATATATTTTCTGGCTAAATACTTCTAAAATATGAGATATCTTCCTTCTATTTTAGCAAACCTAACTAAACGTAGCATGTCGTTCGGTTTGTCGTCTCAGTCTGCCCCGATAATCATTTCAGTTTGCTTTGATTTCCAAGGGTTTATTTAGCCACTGCCGGTGTTGCATCATGACGAATGGTTTTTTATTTCTGTTATTGAGCCGAGAATAAAAAGGCCATGACATGATATTTACAGTTATTTGTGATCGCTCCCGACTCGAAAGATGGGGGGGGGGAAGCACACTTATATTTTGCCGCGTATTTGAAATACTTCTAAAATTGGAAAAAGAAACGAAATTTTAAATATTCGCAGAAATGTTGTTTTTAAACAAAGAAATTGAATTCTGAATCAAAAATTCGATTGAAAATTGAAAACTGTAAATAAAATCAAGTTCTCACGGCGAAATGGTGATCTTGGTGTCCGTGTCCTGCTCGATCTTCTTCAGATTGCGGCCTTCTTTTCCGATCAGTCGCCCGACGAAATTGTTATGGGCCAAGATCTTGAGCGGGATCTCTTCCGTGCTGTGGAGGGGAAAGCTTTAGTGTGGAGAAGAGGAGGAGGAGGAGGAGGAAGAGGAGGAGGAAGAGGAGGAGGAGGAGGA
>MU204349.1:502906-539738 GCA_017309775.1 Paedocypris sp. Pulau Singkep | reverse complement strand
AGAGAGAGAGAGAGAGAGAGAGAGAGAGAGAGAATGAGAGAGTAGAAAAGACAGATTATATATATATTTATATGAGACAGACAGGAGGTAAAGGGAGAAAGAGTAGAAAAGATAGATATATATAAAGAGACAGACAGGGTTTAGAGAGAGAGAGACAGAAGGTAGAGGGAGAAAGAGAGATAGAGAGACTGACAGAGAGAGAGTGACAAACAGTAGATAGAGAGAGACAGACAGCAGAGAAAGACATTTAAAAGGAGAGAGAGAGAGAGAGACAGACAGACAGACAGTAGATAGAGAGACTGACAGTAGAGACAGACAGACTGAAAGAAAGATGCGTAGAGAGAGAGAGAGAGAGAGAGAGAGAGAGAGAGAGAGAGCGAGCAGGTGTGTGTGGTCTGCCAGCAGGGGGCAGCGGTGCCACTCACTCTCTGGCCTGCTCCTTGGCGCCGTATCGTACGTTGACCACAGCCGTCTCGGTCTCAGTGTTGACTGTAGAAGAGAGAGAAGAGAGAGAAGAGAGAAGAGAGATCAGTGTGTAACAGGACTCCTGTAGAGTGAACGCTCACCTTGCTCGCAGCTCTCCACCGCGCCGTACTGCGCCAACATGCCGTCCAGGACCTGCCGCGCCGCAGGAACAACACACCAGTTTAACATCAGCGCACAGCAAACAAATACAATTAAAAACACGTTTCAAACGATGGCAAACACGAGGGGCAGTTTGGTGTCGTCTGATTGGCTGGGGAAAAAATAACTCGCATCTCCGTTTGGTCACGTGTCATATTAAAGCCGTATTTTTTTTTTGATTGCGCAAAAAAAATGTGATTATTCGATCTTTTCTCCCCTCGTTATGACAAAATATTACAGAAACTTCTGGATAGTCCCGGGCTGTACTATTGAACGTGTCCCGCAAAATTTCAACCAAAGAGCGGAAAAAAACAGTGAACATTTATTTGAGATAATACTAGTTCACATTTAATTATAATACTATAGTAACAATTTTAATAACAACCTCAAAATGTAACTATTTTTGCTAAACTCTTAATTAAATCAAAGGGTGACAAACAAACAAACTGAACTTTTTATTTCAGATATGAGCATTAGAATATTAATATTGAATCCTGGGAATTATTATTAACATTATTTAATATTCTAAAATGGGAATTATCGCCACTCAAAATGATCATATGCAAGACACTGATTGTTTCTTCAAACATGCACAAGACAATTATCATTAGCGTCATTAAATGTCAATTAAAACAGAAGCAACATGGCGAGACGCTCTCCAGCAACAATTCCACAGTCTTTTCACGCTTCAGTAATCTAAACCTGATCTAAAGCGCTCGACTCCTTCACGTTAAGCTTCACGCCGCAGTTCCCGTCTCCACCACACGAGGAGCCAAACACACGGAGCCCCGCCCCCACAACCCCTGCGTCCCCATTGGTTGGCCTCCGCATTACTATGGAATTCCCAGCAACAATTGGCCACACGAGCAGCCCATCAGAGAGCCGGGGCCAATCAGAGAAGAGGGTCTACCATTGGGTGAAAGAGGAAATGGGTGTGGCCGGCGTGCAGTGAAGGGGTCGTGGGCCTGACCTACACATTCTAGCCGTCCACATCCCGCCAGGAATCAGCTCATCCGCGGAAAATATAGATAAAAAAAAAAAAAAAGCCGCCGGCCCAAACAGCCTCCACACCTCCAACCCGCCTGACGGAGGACAGGAAGACAGAGAGATCTAGCTCAAGTAGGAGCGCGACATGTGAGCGGGATTAAGAGAAATAAACTGTGTTCAAGCACAAGGTTTAAGTTCATGATAAACCCTCGTTCCTGACCAAACGCACGGAGAAGCAGCGGAAAAGAAAAAAAAACACGGGATTTCTCCCATTGGGATGCAAATTAACTACATATATAAAATAAAAGCAAGCCTAACTCAGTCCCACAAAACACGCACTATACTCCTCCTCGACAAACGTGAAACTCACAAACTCACAAAAAAGTCCCACAAATGGTACTTTATTAAACCAAAGCGTAAAAAAAGGATTAGACCGTCTGATTCGAAAACTCTTAGATTAATTGCACAGCTACTTTACTCGCTGGTTTACCGCGTCTTTACCGTCTTTGTCAGCTTTACTGAAGCGATAAATGCGTTTTAATAATAAAAATGTGAGTTTTAATGTGGAGACTTTGGTTCTTTCGTCGCGTCGTTTTAAACTGCTAATTATTTAAACGGACCAGAAAACGCACAAACATTTTATAATATTTTGATCATCAAAAACATTTGTTAGAGTTTCTTACGCCATCTTCGCTTCAACAGCAGCATTAATGTCAAAACATCGATAAATAGCAACAAATACACAACTTCTCAATAGGACTTCAACAAATCAGAAAAACTCTCATATTGATTCCTGTTAAAAATTGTAAAATCTTTTGTGGTAAAACATTCTTAAAAACATCCGTTACAACATCTGAATAAAACCGTCGTCTAATATCATACAATTGATCACAGTCAAGTAAAATTTATGGTCTGTGTTTGTTTGTTTATTATGATGTGTGCAGTGCGTTATGGTGATGTTTGTTTATTTATTTGTTTGGATTTGTTGTTGCTGTTGTGACGTGAAATTTCCCCGCTGTGGGACTAATAAAGGATTTTTCAATTCAATTCAATATATGCTTTACAGAGCAGATATTCACAAAGCAGCTTGATAATCGAAAATAACGGGAGAGAAAAACGCCGCTCTGTCGAGTTTCAGCGCAAGTGAAGGGCGTGACCCCGGTGACCCCAGTGACCCCAGTCACATGACCAGGCGTCTGACCCAACAATCCAGAGATGCTGCACTATTCCCACAGTCCAACAGCAGGTGTGTGTGTGTGTGTGTGTGTGTGTGTGTGCGTGTCTCTTACCTCCCACTGCATGTGAGGAGGAATATTCCGGATCTGCAGCTTACAGCTCCTGCAAACACACACATCCATTCACTTAACACACACACACACACTGCAAATACACAACTCGCATGTCACAAAACCAAAAACTGTAACAAATCTTGTCTTGTACGATACACACCTTACACGTCACACACACAGGGAAAGATTTAATATTAATAATAATATTATATAATAAAAATAATAGTATTTGTAAAGCGCTTTTCACAGTTTTAACTGTCTCATATACTGTAAATACACACCTTACATGTCACAAAGCCAAATATATAACACACAATTATAAAAGTAAGGTGTGTCTTGTACAATACACATTTTACACACACGCGTCAAATTGTGTTTACTGTCCAGAGAGAAAACCAGACACGGCGGCAACATCACAGTGACGTTCAGATGATGATCGTGGTCAATTTCCTTATTTTTTAACATTTAAAAGACCATTTAAACTAAAGGTCGCAGTCCATTTCTAAACTATTCGCAGGAATTTAAATGCACACAATAGTCGGGAAAATACAGGAATTCTCGTCCGGCGCGTTTTTCGTGTTCTCCGTGAAACCGATCCAGTTTGAGATGACGAGGAAAAACGTTGTTATAATTCACTGAGGCAAAAAAAAAAAAGTTTAGCAATTTACGACAAATTCTACACGAGGCGATAAAGGTCAAGCGAAGGTCACGCACACGCCTGCGAATCAATCACCGTAAAGATTCTTGCACCTGACGTCACACACACACACACACACACACACTTCAGGACAGACGTGCTTTAGTGTGTGTGTGTGTGTGTGTGTGTGTGTGTGTGTGTGTTTGAGACAGTATGGCCGACCGTTGTATCCCGGTCCATACGGTCGATCTCTGTACGGGACAGATGCGCTCAAAGTTCACGCCGATATGTACACACACACACACGGGAACAGAATGTACAGAGGACACGCAACACAAACACGCCTCTACCTGAGCAGGTACACACACACACACACACACACACACACACACACACGCTTGAATGTCAGTGACTCAGAAGACGACAAGTGTGTGTGAAAATCCTGCAAAGTGACCGGACGCGTGCACAACTACACACTTGTGCATAAACTAGTGCTGTCAAACAATGACACTTTTAAACTATTTAATCGCACATTCCCGACCAAATTAATCGCGGTTAAACCAGAAATACCGGACAAACTGGATGAGCGATTAATGGCGTTAATAAAATCTGACGCGATTAAACGCATTTAAGTAATTGCATGAGTTAACGTGTTAACTTTGACAGGCCTGGCATTAACACACACTCGCTATGATAAAGTGTACGCTCGCAAGCACACACAAACAGAAGTATGATTATGACACACATAAATGTATACACGCGCACACACACTATTTCAAATACACATGTCTGCATATAATTATATAAAACACACGTTATAAAAGGCCTCTGCTATGACGCAAGTGTAAAAGCCACAATTTCCATTACATTTTCCCTCCAAATGTGCAAATTCAATCCGAATCCAAAAATCTGAAAAAGATTTCGGAAAAGAAAAAAATCTGATAATCTGAAAAGAAAAAAAAAATTATCTGATAAGAGACTTAAAAAAAAACTAGGAATCTAAAAATCTATTGTCAAAATTGCCATTTTTTTTATTTTAAAAAATTAAATTCATAAATGTTTTAATCGAGTTCAACACTTTTGCCGTTCCCTGAGAACACTGATCCAGAAGGTTCTACTGGACATTGTTTCGTTTAGAAAAATCAGCATCAATTGATCCATTGGTGAAATTACACGTATGGATTACGTCGCCGTCGCACTACGGCGGACTTGAGGTTTCTATAGGTCACGAGAGAGTGTGCGCGGCTGAACGACCGTACGCGATGCCGCGGCCTTCACCTCACCTACGATTAGAAAACGTCAGGACGAGAATGTGAACGTGTGTGTGTGTGAGCGAACTAGAGAGAGAGAGAGAGAGAGAGAGAGAGAGAGAGAGAGAGAGAGAGAGAGCGAAGGGCCTGGGAATATATAACATGCGTATATATATATATATTATGCATTTCACAAGCGTATAGAAACGACAGCTTCAGTGGAACGGGAACGCCGCACAACATTCCGGATTTGACAAATAAATCAAATTCTATTCTGCTGTGGAATTTGCAGGGATTGGTTTTCCAGGCCCAGTCTGCATTCCAGTGGGGAAGCAATATGGAATGTTCTCCTACAGCAGATTAAGCTATAGGAGCCGGGGGAGTGTGTGAGTGTGTGTGTGGTTAGGAACAGGGTGGGATGCTAGTGCCCCATTTCAGGGTAAGAGGAACTCTTTACCCCAGGGGGTGGGGTCTGGTTACCATAGTGACCACCTAGCACACAGCCATATAAGGGCAAGGGGGGTGTGGCTTGGCAGTGACGTGACGGAAGTGGAGGGGATCTTCATCGACTTTAAACTCCAGCAGCCACGCAACATCACCGTCTCCGTGTGCACGCATGTATGAAGACCTACACACACGGTTTAAACCAGCAGACGTGTCACAGGAAGTTAAACACGCCTGTGCCGAGCTCTGAGGGTTGCCATGTATTCACACGGTAATTACTGTGATAAGAACTGAGGGAGAGCGCGTGTGAAGCGGCTCCGGTCCCAACACCACACCAGTCACACCAGTAAGACGCTTGCTGGAACTTCAGCTGGCTGGATTTGAGTGTGCAAGAACGGTCTGACGGTTATTTATTTTAATTTATTATTTATTATTTTTATATAATTTTTTTGATATATGAACAAACACAAATTTGGAACATTGTTTGCCGACCTAACCAGAATCTTTTTTTCACTGGAATTGCGTGCACACACATTATGATTTAGCAAAATCAGCTACAGAATAAATTAAATTCTGAGGGAGTGAAGCGCAGGTCACCTGTGTGTGTGTGTGTGTGTGTGTGTGTGTGAAGACGAGAGGTCAGCGGAACACGCCAGAACCTTCCCAGCATGCATTTCACCGTCAGAAACACAGCTGATTCTAAACACACACGCGACTAAACATTTCTACCTAAATACCTGCGAACTGATGTCAAACCAATTAAACAAATAAGCAAGAAATTGTAAGACCCTTCCCAGCATTCATTTCACGCCAAAAACACACACACTTAATATACATACGTGTAAACATCATTTACACCGCGAGTTAGTGATAGTTTGACGAATCAAGCGAACTGAAGCGCGCGTTGCGTTCAAACACGCCGGAAGACGAAAACAATTCCCACAAACTAGCCAATGCAGCCACTTCCGGCGGCGATGATTAGAAACGCATCTATGACTCTTTTACCTGCGTTTACGCGTCTCCGTCGCCGCTCGTTGGGAGTTAAACGGGCTTTTAAAACTTCACTGAAGGAGATAAACAGGCCGCTCGCGTGAACGCGCAAACCAATGTTCGAGGCCTCGACCCTCGGCGTGCACGCGCACTGAGGAGTCCATCTCGCGCGGGGAAAGAAGGGGGCGGTTCTTCTTTAATGGTCGCCACTGGCCGCGTGGACTCGGTGACTCGGTTCGGTCAAGGCCTCAAAATAAAGCCACGCCAACAGCAAAATTCCCCCGAAAGCGAAGAGCCTCGGCTATATGACGAAAAGCGGCTGATTTACGTGTGATGCTAATGTCAGAAAATAAACAACAAAAACGCCACCAAACTTGTCACGCATTAAAACGTAAACACGCTGGGCACGTGCGATGTATGAATATTTGAAATTAGATGTGTATATACATATGTAAACACACACACACACACACACACACACACACACACACACACACAATTAATGTGTGTGTAAAATATGAAGTTGCGAAAGCCTGAGAGAGCTGACCTTTGTCGTTTGGGGACAGAATGCTCCACTTCTAACACTTTTCCGTGGAGTTCCACTTTACCTAAAAAACAAACAGAACACAATTTCACAATTACACCCGTTGAAATGTAATAATTCAGCCGACATTCACACAGACTCTAGGCAGGGCGAACACGCCAAATCAGTGCGTTTTAAACTCCGGCCTAAACAAACCACTATTTCTGGCACATCACACACGAAACACACTCGCTTTTAAAAGCCACGCGCACACGCACACACACGCGCTGACGTGCTCGAGAGAAAAATAAGAGAAAAAAATCCACGTAAATGTCCACTTGCTTTTACGACCCCCTCGCCATTAAACGTCGCAAGCGTTAACGAGTCGCCGCTCGGGCCGGAGCCGCGTGGAGGCGCGTGGAAGCGGGCGAGAGGCCTACAGGCGCGACCCCACCACCCGGGGCTCCAGGTCGGGCCACCGCCGCCGCAAAGGTCACCCGAGAGCCGGGCAAAGTGCAAACACACACGGCGTGTAAACACCCGGAGCTTCGGATTCAAAACGTCCAAACGAGCCCAGCGGGAACTTTGCCGAGCACTTGCCGCCCAGGAGCGCTCGGGATCGGCTCGGTCCGGTCGGGTTGGAAGTTCGCCCGGCTCGCCCGAGTCTCACCTGAAAGGGCGTCAATGGCCCTCATCGCCACCTTCTCGTCCGGACAGTCCACGAACGCGTAGCCACTTTTGACGAGGAAGGGCGCGCTGAAGGGGATCTTCCACTGCTCGAAGACGCTCTCCAGCTCCTGCGCGCTCGCCTGCTCGCTCACGTTCCCGATGTACAGCTTGTTCATCGTGTCGAGTCGCGTAAGTGTGTGTGTGTGTGTGTGTGTGTGTGTGTGTCCGCCCGATCACTCCAAGCGTCGGGGCTGTGTGACGGACACCCGCCTCTCCTCTCCTCTCCTCCCGCTCGGGCTGAATTATTTACTCCGTCAGATCGCGCGCGCCGACCAGCAGGAACTGGGATTTTCGCGAGTCGTCGGCACTAAATTGTCGCACGCGCGTGTGTAGGCGCCGCCTCTTAAAAGCATCGCGAGCGCCGGGACGCACGCACGCACGCACGCGCAAAGCAAAAAAAAAAAAAAAAAAAAGAAATCGCGGAGTTGATCGTTGCGTGAGCCACGTGTTCGAACTACAAATCAGTCCCGCACGTGACGCGTCAATTAAGCGGCGGGTTGATGGGGAGTGACGCGGGGATGGGGAGTGAGAAAGAGTGGCGAAAGAGTGGCACTTTTCCCACACGTCTTCACGTTAAGATTGTTTTCCTGTGGTAAACGCCGCTCTGCGTTCTCATTGGCTGTCGGTGGAGTTGTAAAGAGAAGTCGCAGCCACGCCCGCGATCAGCTTTTGATGCGCCTATAGGGGGCCGGGGGGAGGGGCTGCTGTCCTATAGGGGGCTGGGGGAGGGGCTGCTGCCATTCATGCCGCGACTACTACTTATCTACTACGACATGTAGTTACACTCACGTAAACCTCCTCGGTGAAAACTCAACCGGGTGACGCGGGTTCGAACCGGGTCGGTATTTTTTTGGGCCGCGGACATTTTGCGTGCAGCTTATTTTGTGCATGCGTTGAATTTTGTTCTGTAATTTTCTGGTTTATTTAGCAGCTTTGGTGCCTCCTGAGTAACGTGACCTGGCCAGAGAGAACAATGCACATGTTATACTTCCGGTGCCTAAAGAAAAGGGAAGGGAGGCTGTGCGTAATGGCGGGTGGCGGTGCTCATGGAGCGCGTACATACTCTGTGCATTATGCCACACGCAGGAACTGTGTGTATGTGCGGATAATAACTGCCCGGGTGTAAGAAAAGGTCTAAAGTTGTTGAGGATGATGATGATGATGATGATGATGATGAGGCCTACAAGTCGACCCCATCCCCAACTCCGTCATGTCCAAATCAAGTTCAATAAAAATGTAACAAAATGAAAAAAATCTCTTCCAGTCAAATTAAACTAAATATCTGTATTACTGTTTTATTGATTACTATAACGGAAAATATAAACGACACTGGAGAAGTGTATTCACATTTTGGTGTGTTTTATTTAAATGCATTTATGAGACAATTATTTCAAAATTATATTTGTTTACTATATTATTTTATTTTTACATTTTATTGGTTCTATTAATATTCTATTAATTTTACATACGTAATTAAAATAGTAATACACATATAAAAAAATTATATAAAGTTGAAAAAAACAAGAAACAGTTTCTTTCTCGCTTATCATTTACATTTTCACGAGTAATTTTATCATTTAGTAATTCTGTTACAACATTGTTCAAATTCGGGCACACTGTGTTATATGTTTTGTTTTCAAAATATACAAAATCTATGTATTTAACTTGTTGATTTAAAAATGCACTACACTTGAGTTTAGATATCCACGTTCATATCCACACACACACTTTTATATTCACGTTACTCGGATTGACAAAACACGTGGAATAAATACAGTAAATAACTTGAATCACGATTTAAACAAATAAATGAGTTTTTATGAGACAGTTGTTTTCTTGTTGGTTTTGTGTGCAGCAGTAATGTTGTTGTATTGTTATGGAAGAGCTATACGTTTGGCACCACAGCACTGAAATGCTACTGTAGAATGGCACGCACGTGACGCCTTCCTATTGGCCGAGCGGCTGGCCAATGAGAGCGGAGCATCTATTTTCTTTACTACTCTCCTTCCTCCGCGTTCACTGTTCATTCATTGGTTTCGTACAAACACGAGCGCGAAAGTCTCGTCATCTGCAAATCAATGAAATCATCTGCTTCTCACGCGGAGTCGGGACGATCTTTAATTCTGCTTTAATTCGTCCCTGATTTGGTTTTAAAGAAGAAAAAAAACGGACCGAACAGGAATGGTGGGGGATTTCGTTGTCGAGGTATTTCGGAATGTTGTTGTGCAAAAAAATATATATTTTACGTCACGGTAAGAAAAAAATGCGCACAGGTTTAATCTACGTGAATGTATTTTCGTGTATTTTAAATGAAGGTTTAAATGTATTAAAAACACACTACATCTCGAGCTCTAATTCGTTTATTCGTTTCTTGCAGTTTCAGGGTTCGACTCACGTGATGCTGTTTACTATAGTTCTATAGGCAGTGGTTGTTGATTCAGCGTGTGTGTAATGGTTAATCGCGGTTTAGATTAGCCACATTTGATTTAAATGAGCATGTTTCCGGAGTCTTTTGCTTTACACTTTTGTGACCCTTTTGCGCACTTTTTGCGTTTTTCATTCGTTTCGGCTGCAGTTTCTCTGAGCACTGAGAGTTTCAGGGTTCGAGTTTGGAGGTTTTTATTGCTGTGTTTTTTTCAGCTGTAGCTCCTCCCGCCACCGGTCACGTTTCTATAGGTTTGCGCATATGTGGTGTGACGGGACCGTATGTTCGTCGGTTAGAAACAAACGATGCAAATATATATATATTTTCCCCTCACAAGAACGCGCGATTTAAACGCCCATTTGTCTGTGGTCAGAATTGCAGCATTTGATTTCGTTGAAGTACTTTGGTTTTAGGAGTCGTGTAAGATGTCGGGGTTTTTAAATTAAAAGTATTTTTAGCTGTATTTATCACGTGAATGTATGGATTTTGTGTTCGGTTTTTGCAACGGCAGTGTGAATAAATATTTTTCCCAAAAACTTTTTCGTGTAGTAATCTTTAGTAGCTTTGTTTTTATTTTTTTACAATTCGGATGTTTTAATTCACATCTGTCCTAATTTGTTATGATATCGAATGCACTGGTTCTTTTTAAAACTATAGATTTGTACACATTTCTTTGAGCCGTTTAGCCGATGTTTACGTTGCTGCGTGACGCGCGTTTTCCTTCAGAAAATGGCGGTTTGGATCTTCCAGTTGTTAACGGTTTTTATGGTCATGTTAACGTAATATACTCGCCTTCACGAACTGCATATTCAAGGTTACTTAAAATGTACGCTACGAAATTCAGTCGCCCGTTATAGGTTTGTTCGGTTTTGTAATTTTTAGTTTAAAAAAACGAAAGTAATTTACATTTACATAGCCTGGTATGTAAAGGTAACGTACGTAAAACGTAAAAAAAAAAAAAAAATACGTTAACGCTCAATGAAATCAAGCCAGTTTGACACATTCGGGGTAATATAATTTTACCAACTAAATGACCTGTACGTTTAATTAAATTTTGTGTAGAAATAAAAACCAGTAATTGTTTTTTTAATTGGTAAATATATTCAGGCAATGTGTAGCGCCTACCTAAATTAAATGAATATTGAAAGATTAAATTCTAAACGGTAAAACCAAATGTCAAGAGTTGACTGGTGAAGGTAGCTCTGACCTTTGACCCCGGTGAGGGGCAGGAGAGCGTGACCTTTGACCCCGGGGCCCCTGGAATGAAGCGCAGAACATAAAAGCTTTGTTCTTCACTACACGATGCGACTCAAAACCTCACCATCAGCCTTGTGAAGGTTCATTTCTTTAATGTTTTGAATTTTTACATTAAGTAACTTGCGTGAAAACACGATTGGTGCTGTACAAAGACGTGGGAGGATTTCCGTAGGCTTTAACGCCGTGTGATTGGTGGGTATGTTCTGATTGACGCCTCCATTCTGATGGCGATTATTTTTTTCCACCCAACTATTTAAACTGTCATTGAGTTTCTTTCCAATAGAATTGTAGAGAATCATCTTTCAACCACACAATTAGGAAATGTCCACTGTATTGGAGTCAATCAAGTCTTTCTACGCTTTTTTTTAAATTAACATTAAATGTAGAGATCCATCACAAATATTGTGACCTCAAAACACAAGTTACCATCTTTTTTTTTTTTTAACAGGAAACGCAAAGATCGTTTTAAAATTGGTCAATAGTGACAAACTGCGTCACAGAAATGAGTTTTTTTTTCGTCATGATCAACCTTTCCAGAGTAAAGTGCTACTCACAAACGGCCTGATGAGTAAAAACAGTACGGCTCCATCCTCAAGACGACTTTCCTCGGCTTCTCAATGTAATACTCTTCAAAAAGAGACCATCTTATATACTAGAAAACCACATTCTTATAGGCACAATTATCGCAATTAATTCCCGCTTTCAAAGATATTACACGCCAAGTCAAGACGAGTCGTTTTCAGCTCTTTATTCCTTGAAAAAGAAATAAAGACAATTCTGAGGGAAGAAAAAAAAAAAAACAGTCACAGATAAGAACAGCTGAGCGTGCCTTTCCCAAGACAAACACACCCGGTGCACGACGAACAGCTAAAATGTGCAGTACATATGGAGAAAACAGGCAGAGTCACATTCAAACGCACACGTATACGAAAAAAAAAAAAAAGCTCAAAAACCATCCACAGAACCGATAGCGGCCACACGAGGCCTACAAATCAGGGTAGAAAACAATCTGGCGGGATTAGACCTGTTCCTCTCACTTCTCCATTACAGTGTGGAGATGAAGACGAGTGGAGGAGCGTCTCAGTATCTTCCTCCTGTGAAGCACAGCAGAACCGTCACAAAGCTTCCGTCACAAAGCTTCTTCTTCAGAGAGGCGAGACTCACGTGGGCTGTAGGAGCGAGACCTCGAGCGAGACCGGTATCTGTAATAGGGGGACGGAGAGCGCCTCCTGCTGGACAACACAACACGTGGCATTTAAATCACCTTCACGTGCACAAAAAACATTCAAATTCAAACTGTATTGTGTCACATATATACGTGGTGCGACATGTAGAGAAATGTGTTTTTGATCGTTCCAGCATTTAAACATTGTGTACAATTTAAACGTTGTATTTATTGCCAATTCAGCTGCAGAGGATATTTCATGGCACGTACAAAATTTCACATGTGTTTATGTACAAGAGAAGAACCATTGTCTTGTGGATTTAAAAACAGGGAATTCCAAAAATATGTGTTTAACATTTAAAATCACTCCACAGTTCTGGTATTTAGGAGCTTCTGAAATGAGTAAATGCACATGTGTTCATCTGGTGTGAAAAATGTGACATCAAATAACAGAGCATTTTAAACAATCAAATAATATAGCAAGATAAAAAACAACATTTTCTTCCTTAAAAAAAAAAAAAAAAAAAAAAAAAAAACAGCATAAAAAATGACATATCGAAAACAATTATTCACACTTAACGTTTAAGCAGAAATAACACACGTCTTACCTGTCTCTATAATCGTACTCCTCATAGCGGTCGTATCGATCATAGCCCCGGTCATAATACGAGTCTCGTCTCCGCCCACCACTGCTGCCCCCGCCCCCATTACTGGAACAGAGCAGGCGAAGGCCAATCAGCACACACGCGCGGCGGGCAGAGCGGGAGGAGGAGGCGGAGTCACTCACTGTGTGGGCCGGCCCATGTAGATGCCGGGCGTGGGTGTGTGTGGGCGTTTAGTGATGG
Source organism: Paedocypris sp. Pulau Singkep (assembly GCA_017309775.1). Taxonomy (NCBI): domain Eukaryota; kingdom Metazoa; phylum Chordata; class Actinopteri; order Cypriniformes; genus Paedocypris; species Paedocypris sp. Pulau Singkep. The sequence goes on along the minus strand of MU204349.1, from coordinate 526,573 downwards.
AGTAATCCACCCTGATGCGCCGCCCATCCAGCTCCATCCCATTGGCTCGCTCCATCGCCTGCAGGACCAGCACAAAACGTCACGTCTCAAGCCGTCGACGCTTCAGACACTTTTCTTCCGAGTGCGTTGGGTCTCGGAACAAATGTGATTGATTTCACGCCGTACGCGGAGCTCGGAATTGTGTAGAAATGCGTCAGGATTCTTCATTTTGCACTACGGTGATGATACAACGAATATTTGAATAATTGGCAAAATATCGCACTAAAGATGAAGAACTCAACGTGTTGTGGAAGACGCGTGTCTCACGAAATGTGATCAAGTTTTAGTTTGTGATTTGACACATTTCGCGTGGCGAGTTATGTTTTCGCTTATAATTTAAGTTTAGTGAGATATCTTTGCATAGATCGCTATTGTGTTATTAGCTATAAATGCTCTATGTTGTGCGTCATGTTACTTTTGGAATAATCATGTGATACGTTACATTTTATTTGAAAAAAAAAAGTTCATCTCGGGATGATTGTTCTATAAATCTGTATGACATCACGTTGATGATGATTAATATAAACGTTGCGTTATGTGAAATGTTACAAAAAAGGAAATAAGAGGAAATGAATTGTGCTGTTTGCATTTGCAGTTTGATCGCACTTATTAGAAATCTAACCCAGTAAACAACAACAAGCCTCAAATGTCTAGGATGTGAGTTCTGCACTTTATTAATAAGAAACTGGATCAAAATCCCAATTAATGTCATCATTTAACAGGTAACAATGTCTATTAAAACCAGGTTTATATGGTTGTTTCAGTCATGGCACGTGAGGCTCGTAGATCTCGTACCTCTTTAGCATCATCAATGCGCTCGAAATACACGAAGGCGAATCCCCGGGAGCGTCCGGTTCTCTGGTCGTACACCACGTTGACGCCGGCTAGAGGGCCGTAGCGTGAGAAGATCTCCCTCAGGTCTCGCTCCGTCGTGTACAGACTGAGGCCGAACACACCCAGACACGTGTTGGGGTCCGGATTGGCCTGCAAGAGAAGAGAGCAGACACATCAGCGTGAGCCCCAAAAACACACGACAAATGATTGGTAAACTATAAAGAAAAAAAATTGAAGTGACCGACAGCTCAACAAGTGCAAAAACCCCCGAAAGATTCAGGTGAATAAAACAGGGTTCCTACACTATCTGAGCAATAAAAATCAAGCGCTTTCAAAGTCCATGTGCACGTTTTTCCAGCTGTGGTAAAAAAAATGATATTTAAAACTATATCTCACGACAATCAAAAGGAAACGTGACCATTTTGGGACAAAGTTTTGTGGTACGAAAAAAAAAGGGATTTCTACATGTGAGGTCTACTACTAACATTATAGGCAAAATGTTGTATTCTAACCATTTAAAGTAAGAAATTAGACATTCTTCTCCATTTTGAGCTAAGAGTGTTACAGTTGGTATAGTTTGCTCGCTCCAGAGAACGTGCACCTATCCGGATTCCACTGTATAAATGACACTTCACGCAGTTTCACACGTCTAGCTGTGAACATTAAGAGATCAGGAAAACATTCACACGTGTAAAAGCACACGTCTATTTAACCCGGAGCGGTAGAAGCGGCGAGAGGAGACGTCTGCGTACCCTGGTGTCGCTCTGGTTGTGCGAGTCTTTTTTGGAGTCGTGGCCGTACGAGCCCTGCGGAACGAAAAAGAAAAGAGTTCAAACAAATACAAACAAACACCACGAGTAAATCACAGAAATGAAACACGTCTAGTTGTAACACAGTAATTCCAACACCTTTCACACGTCAGAGCAGCGGCGCTTTCCAACAGATTCTGATCAGATTTCTAAGCAAGTGAAACTTCAGCGGTGCAGGAGCAGATCGGCCCTGGTGTAAACCCGCTGTGATAGGCTGCAGGTTAACACCATGACGTATTAGATGGTGATTGGTCCAGAGCGACCACGCTGGCAGACGACAAGGTGGCTGGTTCGGGGCGAAACTCTTGAAGTTCACTGGCCCGAATATCAAAAGCACTGGCCCAGGTCGACGCTTTGTGTATTTATCCCAATAATTGCAAAAAAAAAAAAAAAAAAAAAAAAAAAGTTGTTTTGACCGCACAAAAAAAATTTGCAAAAATAATTTTGCCACGACGACAACAACAAATAACTGGAAATGCAAAAATATATTTTTATTTTCATCTAACTCCCAGAATGTCTAGATAGTTTTATTAAAGACCATCAAATAACTTATATCAAACGTACAATATCTTTTTACTGAATATTACTTATGATTTTATTCTTTTAGCCTATTTATGTCTATATTTCAGTGGTATATCTCCACTTTTACTGTTTGATTTTATAATTTACATGTATATTGTCTGTGAGGTGTCCTGGAGTGCTGAGAAAGGCGCCACTAAATTAAATGTAGAGCTGCAGGATTAATCGTTAAAAGATCGCAATCTTGATACGGCCTCTTCACGAGCTGAATCCAGCATTTATATGATTCTGTCTATTATAAATCTCTGATCGAGTGTGTGTGTGTGTGTGTGTTAAACCACACACCGCAAACTCCTACAGTTGAGGACAAAATGATTAGCCCCCTAAAATAATCATCGTTTGATACGTATTACAAAAGTGCTTTTAAACAGAGCTGATCATTTTGTCCGCAACTGTACATACTGCACTTTGGAATGTTTATTTTAATCACGATTATTGGTGATTTATTTTCTTTTCAACATTACTTTCACATTACATTAAGTTTAAATAAATGGAAAGAATCGTGATCTTTATCCAAAGCAAAAAAAATTGTAATTCTCATTTTATCCAGATTTGCACAGCTCTAATAAAAACGTATGATTATGATAATGATGATGTCAGTAGGACGCACCCGACTGCTGGCGTGCTTGCGGCGGCTGGCGGGTGAGCCGCTGGGGCTCCTCTTGCGGCGGTATTCCGGACTGTAGGAGCGCGAGCGGGACTTCTTGTGATGGGAGTGCGAGCGGGAGCGACTGTAGCGCCGGTTCGAGTGCCGCCGCGAGCGAGACCTGAACATGAAAGAAAGAAAAAAAAAACATTAGAATTCATTTGTATTCAAATCAATATTTTAACATATCCTAAAATTTTTGCTCCGGATGAATTTGGGTCACAGGGAATTGTCTTTTTACGCTACTGTTTTGTTTTGTTTGTGTGTTTTGTCTAATGTGGTGTGTAAGTCTGTCTTGCTAAAACTCACAATAAAAACGATATTAAAAAAACAAACCCCCGTAAACGCACCTGGACTTGGACCGTGAGCGGGACTCGGAGCGCTTGGAGGCGCGGGAACCAGACCTGCTCCGGGACTTGATGCGTGCGGGACTGCCCCGCTCCGACTTGGAGGGCGAGCGCGATTCCTACCAGCACAGGACGCAGTTACACACCGGCCAGCAGTGATGGACAGAGCAGACTAGTAATCTACACTCATCCACACATACACTTAAATACGGCTGCGGAAGAAGGTGTTAGAATTACTTTTGAAGTGTTAATAGAAGTATTGATACGTTTACGTAAGCTACAAAGTCACCACAGATCCCTGTGATGTTTGGTTATTACTCGAATCACCATAGAAACAACAACAACAACAGACATGCAAAATCATCATGGAAAAAAAAGAGATTGTGAAAAAAACACGTGGAACACAAATTTGGCATTTACTTAGCCTACGGACTCATTCTTCTGTTTTCAGAATAGGCTATTCCTTTCTCTCAGGCAATTTATTCTTCAGTCTTCATTTGTTCAGTTTTCATCTTTCCTCTCCTTTTTCATTTCTTCCCAATCTGACACCTGGTCTCTTTTTCTCGGCTTAGACTCATAACACGACCGTGCTTCTATCTGAACCCGTCTTCCGTTCCTTCTCTTTTCCCTTTCCCACTTAACCGTCTCTGCTCTGTACACTTTTCAAAAGCCTTCTGTTATCTTGGACATTCTTCCACATTCTTGGCATTAACTCTTCAAATCCTTCACGACCAATAACCTTAATGAAAAAAGAACATTCAGAGCAATTAAGATCAATTTATTTTTGAGGAAAAAAAAAATAAAGTAAAAAGAAATGAACTGTATTGTAGGAACTAAACACTTTTGAAACGTCACTTTCCCCTCATTTAATGAGACGTGAGGAATATCGTGAGGGAAAGTTCTGGAAAATAATAGGAGACGTGAAATCGAAAGTGCACGTGCAATAAAACAGACGAATAAATTAACAATCTGCACACTTAAACACTAAGCAGAATAAACAGAGGTGATATTTACAGATAGATATTTACAAGGTAAATATGCAAAATAATAAATGTGTGTTGCTTTTACGTGAAACCGGCTGTCGAGTTCGACACACGCGTGCTAACTAATTCCGGGTGATTCGAATAAAACGTCGCTTCGTCGCCTGAGAGATTTAGTGAGTGTGAACAGTGAATGCGAATTAAGACTCGATACACACGTTTAAGCCGCACAACTACGTGAAGTGACGCGATTAATGAACAAAAGGTCAGCGGAACCGGGTTTTACAGCGAATAGACACGAAACACCTGCAAAAAGCAGAAAACGGCGCTTACCCGCCTCTCGAACTGCGTCTCTTCCACGTCACTCATTTTTAAATACTGTTAATGCACAACAGAGTAAAAGATGCGTTATATCGCCGAAGCGTTTCGCCTCGTCTGCGCAGCTGCAGAAAATGGCCGACCAGCTAAAGCGCGCGCGGAACCATGGGACGACCCCAAACATTTCACGTCACTTCCGGCACAAAGCTTGACCAACCAGGTGTCTGCGCCGCTTTTAATTACTTGAGAATTAAAATACGTACAAATAATAAACGATGTTATAACACGCAGTAAAAAATACACACAAACACTCTGCGCACTCTTAAAATGGAACGTTTTATTTCCATGTGGTTCATTTGAATAATTTAGATGTTGAAAGTTTGTTGCCTGTTACTAAGGTAATTTTCCGCTCCTCACAAACAATATAATCATCCCGTTTGTTGATGTGACAACATTTTATAGCAATTTATATTAAAGCGCATTATTAACATATCAATAGGCTTTGCGCGCGCGCACACACACACACATTTACTGTATACACACACACACGTATACAAAAATATGTCTGTGTGTACATATACAGTGTGAATCCTTTCAGTTTTACAAAAGCAAAGCTTCGAAAAAGCTCTAATATTTTATATTGCACAGAAGTATTAAAATATTCCATGAGCTTTCAAGGGAAAAACAAAATTAGAAGCTTTTGCAAAAAAAAAAAAAAAAAAAAAAAAAAAAAAAAAAACAAGCTTTATTTTAAAATATATAGATCTCCATATTTCAGTCTGTGCTGAGTCAGCAGATGCTGATGGGTCAGTGAGAGTCATGTTCTGGACAGGGGCTTGCTGGGTCTGGGGGCGGGGCCAGTGAGGGGCGGCCCGTGAGTCATGTTCTGGACAGGGGCTTGCTGGGTCTGGACAGGGGTCTGGGGGCGGGGCCAGTGAGGGGCGGCCCGTGAGTCATGTTCTGGACAGGGGCTTGCTGGGTCTGGAGGCGGGGTCTGGGTCTGGAGGCGGGGCCAGTGAGGGGCGGCCCGTGAGTCATGTTCTGGACAGGGGCTTGCTGGGTCTGGGGGCGGGGCCAGTGAGGGGCGGCCCGGGACCTCCGGCTGGATGAGAGGCGTTGTGAGCCGAGGCGTTGACCGCAGCTTCCACACGACCCTCCAGCTTCCCCAGGCGAGTCAGGATGTCGTCCAGCAGCACCGCCATCGTCCGCTTCAGGTCCGCTTAGCCACACAAAAGCAAATTCAGATCAAATTGAAATGCGCTTGATCGCTTCCTGTGACACGCCCGATTTCGTCGCTTAATAATACTTTGGTGTTTTTAAATTTCCGCTCTGTTTAAAAATTCTGCCACTATCTTTTTATTATTGCACGTTAATTCATTGAAAATAGTACATTTATTAATAAAAATGTCATACAAAAATAGGTCGGCTTAGCGAGACAAAAGCAAATTCAGATAAAATTCAAATTGGAAAGCGCTTGATCACTTCCTGCTAAATAATATTTTGGTGTTTTTTAAACAATAGTAATATTCATAATAATAATAATAATAATAATAATAATAATTCAACCTTTATTGGTCCTTTATAAAGACATTTTTTCTCTGCATTTAACCCATCCGATCAGACACATATTTTATGATAAATAATATTTACGTGCATGCTAGATTTTATTTATGATAAAATACTATTTTTGCACATGATATTATCTGTGGGCATGATGAATAATATTTGTGCATTTCAGACCACTGTGGTGCCTTGACATTAATTTAGTCTGTTTTTTTTTTAACTTGTTCCATTGTCAAGCTCGTATTGCAATTATCCTTGTGTCAATTTTTTCCCCAAATTGATAATAATACAAATGACATGGATCCGATCTGTTTTTGAAAATCCTGCCACATCTTTTTAGTGCTGCGTGTTTATACATTGAAGATAATAGATTAATAAATACAAATTCCATACAACAATGTGATGTAAAGAATGTGTAATGATAAACTAAGCCTTTTGTGTTGTGAAGTTTACCTGGGAGATGGGATGCAAGTGACTTTAATTTATATTTTCTCATTTTTAATCTTAACTATTTTTCCACACTGTTTTCGCTATCACTCATTGTCTTTGTCGACACACTTTCCTCAGATTAAACAAAAACAATTTTAAGAACGAGAGAACGTGCTGGCCGCTGGGTGGCGCTGTGACGTCACAGTCAAGTCTGGCGCTAGTAGGCGTCTCCATAGTTACTCGTCTGTCAGGCCACGCCTATGTCAGGTATCTCTGTACAGTATAGGCGTCATGTACATGACATTTACATTCACCAAGACGTTTGCATTGCAAATACACAGGTAAATTAAAAGTCTTTTAATTTGTGTGTGTTTGTTTTTGTTGTCCTGCAATTATTACCAAGTTCTACCTATAACTATTAATAAATAGTGTTGTATTAGTATTTGACCAGCTGCATTGAGACAAAAGTACCAAGTACTTTTTTTTTTTTTTTACAAAGAATTGAGATACAAATGTAAATAATAAAAATAAACTGTAAATGGATTATAGATCCAATTTATAAACATTTATCAAGGTTTAAACAATATTATTTGCATTTTCATTTCCTATTGGATGTATTTACATTATATTTATATATGTACAAACTGTACATATATATTTTTAGCGAGTTGGTTTTTGTTAAGAAATGCATAATACTTATAGTAATAATAATAAACATTATTAAATAGCATACAATTAAAAAAACAAGTCTAAAAATAATATAGTTTTGTATTTATAAAAAAATATATAAAGCATTGTATATCACACTGTATATTTGTAAATTATATTATAATGTAGCTACATATTATTCGTTAATAGTAACATATTATTATTATTATTATTATTATTATTATTATTATTATTATATACATTGTGTTTTTCTTTGGTATCTGTCACGTTCTATATCAAGGTAAATTGTTGTGCTAATTTTGAGTTGGTCTGATAACAATCACACGTCTGTCACTCCACCGAGTCCCTCACCATATCCAGCCATGGAGCTGCCGTGAGGACCTGAGGAGTGGTGCTTCTCCTCGCTGAGCGCCTTGACGTAGCGCTGGCTGAGCTGGAGGATCTGCTGACGGAGCTGGGAGCTGCTCTGCGGGCGTGGCTGCGTGACGGTGTAGTGGAGGAGCAGCAGACACCAGGCCACGCCCAGCACCACCAGCAGCACGCTCAGCTTGTGAGACATGCTTCTCCTCAGCAGGAAGCCCAGCATGGCGGAGCCCAGAGCGGGAAGATCCCAGGAGCTGTTAGTCTGTCACAATCCAGGTGAAAAAGAACGAGGAGGCGATGGTCACATCCAGCTCGAGAGGGCAGAGTTAATGCTGGTTGTTCTTGTGCACGATGCCCCTGTAAAACACAACACGGGACAACAACGCGTGAGTGTGAATGTTTGAACGTATTCGGATGAAAACAACCCATCACATCAAATTGGCGTTGGAAACAGGGTCACTGAAAAATAAGAGAGGCATACTGCAGCACCTAGGGGGCGGGGCTATAGGGGCGGGGCCACAAACAACCCTTTACACATTAAAGAAAAACGAGACAATAAAAATAATTTCTTTAATTGGTCTTTCTCTTTTACAACTCAACAGACTTCTCTAATAGTAATGATATTTTAATAGGGCGGCTCAAATATTAGTCATGTTTTGCCGTAACGACATGGAAACAGCACATCTATAGATTAGCTATAGTGTTTATATAACCTAGTTGTAATTTAAAAATATAGAGTTGCATTTTACAATTTGATTTGACTTACACATGGGCATTATAATGTTTCATGTAATAAAGTAATAATCAAGTGTCTCACACTGTCTCACAACACTTTACAGACCCGCCCTCCTCACTGGACAATTAAAAGACCAATCAAACTAACGGTGACGTTGCTTATTACCCAATCAAATGGAAGCGTTTACATGAAACTCTGCTTTAAAAAAAAAAAAAAAAAAAAAAAAAATTATCGATTCAAAACAGGACACGCAATTTTAATCTCAAATACGGGACAATTCCGTATTCCAAGGATATGGAAAAGTGTGCGTGAGTGTGAATGTGTGTCCCGCTCTTATAAAGTTAATGAAGAAATAAAGATAAATAAAAGCACATTACTATTAATTGATGCTGTTTTAGTTCAGGCGGATGGTTGTTAAAGTCAAGCAAAGGGCCGAACATTCCCACTTCTGGACAAGATGGAAAACTACAAACTGTGAAGGAAAGAGCTGGATCACACGCTAATCAGCTGATCAGCGGTTAATCAGTGGCAGACTCGCTGAACGCGCCACAAAAAGCGTTGCGTGAAGATTAAACATCACCGAACAACAGCGATGAGGTAAAAATACCGCGAAAACTGACCGGCAAAAGAGCGCACGTGCCTCAAATCACGCCAATTCACGCAAAACTCTCACGTCCATGTGTGAAAGAAGCAGCTGTTTCGCCTTTCGCAGCTTTTCAAAACAAACGCGGAGAACATCTGGAAGACCTTTATTAAACCGCTGGAGTGACGTAGACAAACAAATTACCTGTACTTGTGTAGTCGGGGTGTCGGATCTGTTGATTCCGGTACATTACAGTAGCGTGCTGTAAAAAACATGTACAACAATATCCACACTGCCTCACAGCTGGAAAACACGAGAGTCGCGTCAGGCACATGACGGATTCCTCGATTTCATACACATCCTGGTTTAACTGTCGGATCAAAATCCAATTCTCACATTATTTGGCGAAACTACAAACTGTGACAGGAAAAATCTCCCTGCGGTGACAACACACGGGCTGTTTGTGTTCCGCGTGACGTCACCTCAACGTCCGGTTTCATTTTGGTGACTCGGATGAGTCGAAGCTTAAAGATGATTCAGATAAAGTGAATCGCAACTGAACAGATCGTTTGGTGGAAGGCTGGGTGATTCTTTGAAGTTCAGCTTTTTAAGTTCCACCGTAAGTATGTTTATAGTTGTAAAAAATATTTACCCGGTAGGTTGAAAAAAAAAAATAAACGGCTTATTTTATTTATATAAGAAAAACTAACATGATTCTCAATTAAAGGCAATCTTTGGGTAAACCGTTTTAATTCGAATTAATCATCAGCCAATCAGAGCAAAAGTCATTATTAAAACTTTACGATGTCATAAAGATTTTATGACATCATGGAACCTTTCCACTTAAAAGCCCGAGAGTAATCCCTACAACAATATTCAAAATTTCAGTGTGAGATCAAGATTTACAGTAAAGAAAAGGTTCAATATTAATAAATAACAATGTGAAAAGTATTAATACCAATAATAAATAAGGAGAGACATTAGAATAAAGAGTTCACGTGGGGGACAGTTTTTTTTATAGGAATCAAATCTTTTCCTGAAAAGATTCGGTTCAGTGAATTAAAACCGGCGCTCACGTGCTCCTTTCCTAAACGCCCTGGGAACACGCACCACGTGGTTGACGTCAACTCGGAGTTTATAGTACAACCTTGTTTCTGTGTGCATTTCCAAGAATAATTATCTAGTTTAATTTATTTTTTAACAAACTTGAGCCTGGAGCCCTGGTCACGTGATTTTTCGTTGCCTGGAAACACAACACGCTAAACACAGTTCGGTTACAAACGGACTCGATATAATCAGCAGTGCGGGCGAATTTACTCGACACACTGAAATAAACAATGGAACATATACACATCAGCAAACACGCAGCCGAGTCCGTGGAGGCTTATCTGGAATACAGACGGTAATTTTGTGTCTAGTCCTGTCATAAATGCCGTATCTTATTCAATATCGCCATTTTTGAATAACTACAATTAGTGGCGACGGAATTGATATGACACAGATAAAACACAGTTTGAATCGTTCGTTTTGGCTCATGTACGTTTCCGTATGAGCTGTACGCACACACTTTTAATCAGAGGTGTAACAAGTACCAGACCACCCTACTTGAGTAAAAGTATGGATACTTAATGTAGAAGTTACTCCAGTACAAGTAACAAGACACAAACGTAAAAAAAGACTTGTCAAAGTAGAAAAGTATCACACTATTTAAAAGAACTTAAGTATTTTATTTAGGCAAAAAAAACCCTTATTTAAATGATTCAAAATTATTCAATAGAGGTTCTATTTTCTAATTCAGAAACGAAATTGAACTCCTCACTGTTTCAAAATGGTAGATCAAAATAAAAAGTAGAACAAAATGTCAGTCTTGATCAAACTCAAATGTGCAAAAAATAAAAACAAGTTCACACACAGTCTCAGAGGTGCATTACTTTTCAGAATCTCAAAAAAAAAAAGCTTTGTAAAGTTCTTGGCCTGTTAACACTACTATACCGGTACAGGTTAGAATACGCCTCGTCCGCCTAAGAAATTAACCGCAGTATAAATAACTTACCATCACACAATGTAACGAGTAACAGTGTCCACTCAAATGTAGCGGAGTGAAAAGTACAGATACTCAATCACAAAAGAAGTGGAGTAGAGAGTAAAAGTGGCTTATAGTTTTGATACTCAGTACAAGTACAAAGTAGCCAAAAACATTTCAGTAAAGTAATGAAGTCAATTTACTCAAGTACTTTACACCACTTTTAATCAACACATAATTAATTGATTCCATTTCATCGCGTGATTTGTTTCTACTGTTGTGACATGGAGTTTCATCGCTGTGGGACAATTAAAAGCTTTTTCAATTCAATTCAATCAAAACGACATTTGCAAACACAGTTATTGCAATTTGGACACTAACACACATATATTCAGTATTCAGATCACATGGTTTTTAGTGGGTAAAAAGGCCAAACCAGGCTGATTGGTTTCTCAGAGGTGACAATAATTCTACAAACGCTCTGAACAGGATCACGGGGGATGATGATGGAGGGACGCTTCTGTCAGAGGAAGAGTACAGGAAGTACAAAGAGACGATGGTGCCGCAAAGACTGCGCAACCGCTTGTACACCAGCTTCGGCGTTCCACACCACATCGACTGCAAGCTCATCGGACCAGAAACACCTTGTTTTTGCTCGCACAGGTGTCCACACACACACGCACACACACACACACACACACACCAGAGCTGTAAAGAGTACTAGACAGCCATACTCGAGTAAAAGTACAGATACGTGCTGAATAAGCTACTCCCAAATACAAGTAAAAAGTCACCACTATAAAAAAAGACTTGAGTAAAAGTAGCAAAGTATCACATTTTAAAACAACTTAAGTCTTTTACTCGTACTGAATCTTCAGCAGACTGTAGATGGCAAAATCACCTCGTTCGCCCAAGAAAATAAACCGCGATAAAAATCAATTAAGGTTTGTCGCGCACAATCAAAATGTAACGAGTTACACTAAGTGTCAATTCTTAAAAGTAAAAAGTGAAGAGTGAAAAGTACAGTTACTCAATCACTAATGCAGTGGAGTAGAGAGTAAAAGTTGCTTCTATTTTTGATACTCGGTACAAGTACGAAGTAGCCGAAAACATACTTAAGTAACAAAGTACATTTACTCAAGTACTTTACACCTTGACTTGTCCTGGGTATACATTTACTCAAGTACTTTACACCTTGACTTGTCCTTGATATACATTTACTCAAGTACTTGACACCCCTGACACACTCACTTCTCCGCAGATACAAACAGCACTGCACAGACTTTGCGGAGCTTCCCGAGGCGAGGCCGATCCTGCTGCCCTGTAAGGTCAAAGGTTGCCGCTGTGCGTCCTACCAATACGTCCCCATCAACGGCTCTCAGGCCGTGCGCTGCCGCTGCAAACACAAGCCCAGCGAGCACAGTGCCACGCCCGGCCACGCCTGCCACAAGTGTGAGTACGCCTGCCACGCCCCTCAGTACTCACTCTGTACCTCAGACACAGACATGTGTGTCTACATACAGGAGGGCAAGGAATAAACAAGCAGACCAAGAAAATGACTTATAGAAAAACTTTGGTACCTTTTAGAAAAAAATAAGATATTTGGCAAATGGAAATGGAGCTTTTAGACCATAAAACACACAAGTGGAATAATTGAAAATAAACAATCAATTTCACACGGTCGCGTGTGCGTCGCGATTTTGATGACATTATACGATCGCGTGTATCACATGACTTCAATAACTAATACTTAATAGTCTCCTATTAAATATTTATAATGTATATAATGTTCTTAATATAATTTATGATATTTTCTCTTTCAGGTTTTCATCTTAAAATTACTTTTATATTTAAATCTTAATAACTTATATATAATAGATGTATAACTTGGTTTTAGTCCAATTGTAACCCGGGTTACAGTCGTCACACCTAACGCTAAAGTATCGTAATCGTGTTGGACACGTCACGTCACCGAGTGTTTGTCTCGAAATGTTTGGTGAAACCTTCGCAAAAGACACGTTTCCACTACAGTGGACGATAAAGTTTTACTAATCCTAATTTATCCCCGTTTGAATAGTTTGCGGCACATTGGGGCGTAAGTGTCAGTTTAAGCAGAGAAGCCCAACCGACTCAATAAATGTGTTAGTCATTCACTCGTTTGCTATTGTAACCTGTTCAAGTGACGATTGCAGTTGTGTAGAAAGCCCAAGTTTTCTTGTCGCTCTAACATAAATCCTTTAAAACTCTGTGCTTCCTAAACGTCTGGAAGAGTTTGTTCTAAAGCACACGTGTCAAACTCAAGGTCATTTACTGTGGCCCGCGAGAGCTGAGATGCTTTCAGTGTCTGAGAAAAAACAGCAAAAAAAGAAATGAAGAGCGTGTGTTGACCAAAAACTACATTTCCCACAATGCCTTTTGACTACGATAACCTTGCGGTGTTTCCACAGTTTTTCTTTTTTTCACTTGGACACTTTGATCCTTCATTAATAGAGTTGTGTGTGTTGTCATAAGCTGATATAAAAGGCTTTACGCAACTGCAATTGTCACTTGAACAGGTTACAATAGAAAACGAGTTATTCAGCGTTAAAGAGTAGTTACAGTCATTTTACATGACATTTGATTACATTTAGTTACATGTATAAGTTACATCGGCCTTCATGCTGATGATCTAAAGCCACGTGTGTGTGTGTGTGTGTGTGTGTGTGTGTGTGTGTGTGTGCGCAGGCACCGGCTGCTCTGGCTTCAGCAGTCCCTTCACCTGTGGGTGTGGCCAGCCCGGACACGCCCACATTACTCTGGTGGAGACGCGGGAGGAGCGCAGCGCTCGGGGTTGTCCGGTGGGCCGGCCGGTTCCTTATATGGCTATGGGCGGTCTGACTGGCTTCAGCTCACTGGTGGATGGATACGCACGACTGGATCCCAGTGGAGGCCTCAACAATCAGGCGCAAAGCAACCAACCAGGTGGCGATGTCTGATGGAAGTTTCTGGAAAATGTTGCTCAGTTTGTGATTTGTGGAATCAGATTAGTGCGAAAACGGTCAAAGGTAAATTTCTAAAAGCGAATGAAAATGCTTCACATTTACGTTTGTTTGTTTTTTTGTTTTGTTTGCACTCTTCTCGTTTTCGTTTGAAATTAGTTTTTTCGTTTGTTTCATTTTTTGTTTGGAGTCTGCCACCATAATAATTTATCAAAATTGTGCTTCTAAATAACACTTCAACCACAGTTTATTGTATAGTAAAACTAAAAAAGCGGTCAATTTCATGGCTGAACTCGCCCCACACTTCCTGGTCAAGTAGCTGCCAATCACATTCTCACCAGCCAATCAGAGTAAAGGCCTTTCCCTCTCAGTAGCTCAGTCTGTAGAGCGCTGGTGTTTTAAACACCGGATCAAGAATTTGTAAAATTGCAAAAATTGTAATGAAATGTAAGTCGCTTTGGATAAAAGCATCTGCTAAATGACTGTAAAGTAAAGTAAAGTAAAGTAAAGTAAAGTAAGGCCCGCCCCCACGTGAAGCTAGTGCCAGAAGTACAAACAGAAAAATGTCTGAAGCGGAAAAAAAAAACGGAAACGTGAAGATTGCAAGCAAAAAATAACAAAAACAATCGGAATTCTGAAGCACTTTTGTTTGTTTCTTAGAAATCTACGTTTTATATTTTTGGCACTAATCTGATTCCATAGTTATTAGTAATTGTAACATTGTCCTCTATACTTAATTATCAAACTCTAAATATATAAACAATATCTTTAAAAAAAAATTGAAATGAAATATGACGTTTCTAATACATTCTTATATTACATATGTAGTTACTGTTATTTTACTTTTTACTAAGTATATCCTCTATTGTAACATTGTCCTCTATTGTTCGGCACACATTATACAAAGTTGGAACGTGTAACATCGTACTGTAACGTTTCCGTTGACGACTTTAAGTCTTTCACACGATTGATTGAACTGTTCTTGTGTGCTAAAGGTTCTTCATCCGGAGCAGAACACACTCTTCATCCAGACAGCAGATAAGACTGAAGATGAAGATGACAGTCGCCTCCACTCCATAATACATACATGTATGGTTTGCATGTCCAAGTGTATGTTTTCCACCGAGTTATTTATAGATATGTGATTGGAGGATTGTACTAAAGATGACGTGTTGTTAAAAATGTAGCTATGTTACTGTGTAGCTCCTGATATTTGATTTAAGTGAGTTTTTCAGAGGACTTGTGTCTGGATAAAAGGAAAAAACGAAAGTATCGGTCCGTCGATTCACTCAACCATTCGATAATAATTAACAAGATTAAAGAACATGAAAAAGCTAAATGACTTTCCTGTCCATCCACCCATCCATTCATCCCTCTATGTATCCGACAGTTCCAGACACATCCTGAAGAAACGTCTCGTTTCACTGTGTTTCGCTCTGCTATATGTAGTTGAAATGACAATAAAGCTTCTTTGACTTTGATCAAAATAATTGACTAATAATTGAAAAATGTATAAATACATAATCTATATAAGTATTTTAGATTCATATATATTGTGCCTTACACTTCTTCCAGTAGAATATCATTTGTTTATAAATTACAAGTAATATAAAAGAGACGATTGCTTTCTTTTAGTACCTTTAGCACTTTTAGTTACAAGTTATCGTCAATGGAGAACCCTAAATGGCCAAAATCAAATATAAATGACTTATGTATAACCTCAGTTGCCTACGCTTTTAGAAAAAGAAAATGGCTTGAGAAAATGAAAAGCTAAATAGTTTTTTTGTACTTATATGTGTTACTGTTTTGCTTATTTACGTATTTCCTTTACGTATTTGAATCAGAATTATATTTGATTTCGGTGTGTTTGGGTACGCCACAATTTTCTATGGACCACTTCTAAGTCTGAAATAAAAACTAAATAAAAAAAAGAATGTATGAATGTGTGCCTATCTTAATAAAAAAACGCGTTGTCTTTCCGCTTTCCACCGACAGAGGGCAGTAGCGCTGCTTCATTCCACTCCATCGCGTGGATTCCGAGAAGTCTTTGTACTACTCAGTGAATTTGCTTTACATTGCTCTTTTCTTCTCATCTCTCTTTTTTTGCTTTAGAAAAACTTAACTGAAGCCAGGGGATCATACAAAGAGGTAATAAACAGATAGCGGAAACACATTATTACAAAACGATGTGCAAAATTATAAATAATCAAAAACCTGGTTTTAAGGCTTTTGAATTGCCCGAATTTCAATAACGAGTGTTGAAATTTTGTGCAAATGCAATACTAAAAGAATTAAGAAAGGTTTGTTACCGTTGGATTTAGTATTGATGTATATGCAATTTAGCAAATTAATTATATAGCAAAATATTAATTTTTCAAACCGTTCGTCGAAAAGCCAAATAAAACATGTTTAAACAGCAGAGTGATGCTCGTATACTCGCTCAGAGCGACGGCGATTAAAGTGCGTATAATTAAAAGTGTGTGTGTGTGTGTGTGTGTGTGTGTGTGTGTGTGTGCGTGTGTGTGTGTGTGTGCGCGTGTGTGTGTGTGTGCGTGTGCGTGCGTGCGTGCGTGTCCTATCTGTGAGACACAGGCGCTGCTTTGAGTTCAAGGAGCAAAAGGAATAAAGAAACGACTTCACTACTCAGTTCCACCAGAATGATTCGTCACGTGTTCGGCATGACCACGGCTCGAGTGCGCATGCGTGCGTGCGTGCGTGCGTGAGCGCGCGTCGAATTGAATGTATTGTGAACGTGACGTGACTCATCCGCAGCTCTTCAACACTCCATTAGATCGGATTCGTTACGACTATTTCGCGTTCGCCTCGATTGCTCTCAAGAACATCTGTCGTGAAACGTCCAGATGTTTGTGACCTGCCAGAATAATCCTCCTCTTTCTCACACGTGACGCGAAACCATCAGCTCATCAGCGGATCTTTCATCAGCGCCGACACTCTGGTTTATTGAGAAGTGTTTTGTGCGTCTGCCTGGTCCTGCGTTTCTATTAAGAGTCGCTTAAGATCTGATTATGTGGAGCGCGTCTTTCTCTCTCTCCTCAGTCATGTCTTTAATTCATCCTCTCGCTTTTGTCACCCTCTTATAAATCGCTCTTTATATTCGAGAATCAGTTCTCGGTGTGAAGTGCGTTTAAGTTCTCCGCGTGTTCCATGTGAAGGAAAATGAGTATGAATGTTCATTCGTCACGTAGGATTGGACAATATTGGAATATTCTGGTTCCAGTTTCCATTTCTGGTTCACGGGGAGCTAGCCAATCTCATCAGCTGTGGGCGTGAAGTTTGGTGGCCGACCAATCACAGAGCAGAACACACACATTCACACTCATACTGGCACTGATGGGCAATTCTCCAAAATAGTTGGGAGACCCAGAGGAAACCCACGCAAGCGCTGGAGATGTTTTAAGGCCCAAACTGGTTCTGGAAGGGTTTAATATCCACAAGTTGCAATTAAAATGTGGTTTGGCCTTATTAAAACGTATTTCTAGAACCTGAGCGTCACCGTTTTATTACCGACGTATAAAATTACCATTCAAATAAGGTTTCGAAAGAGGCGCTGAAAAAAAACCAGGAGGTTTCGGATAGCAGGAAGTGTTTCATCAGTCTGATTAGTTTCAGCAGATCCGTGCCAATGAAATCATTCACATCGGAATCAGATTAATTCTCTCCTTTAATAAAGCGCATTAATCTAGACGCGGAAGCGAGCAGGAGAGTAATCACCGCGCCGATTACCAGCAGATACGGGATCCTGTCAGTCTCCCAGCCTTACTTTTGTATTTATTTCTATTTTTTTGTGTTATTTTTTTGTCGCAAACAAAAACGTATAAAAAGTGCTTTTTAAAGCAAACATCTATTCTATACAAATAAATTATAGATAAATAATAAGTATTTAAATGTACATTTTTATATTCTTTTCTTAAAGACTGTTGTAACTGAAATTTCCCAATTGTGGGACAAAACCATCCGTCCGTCTGTCCATCATTCTTCCATCTGTCAAATCCATCCATCCATCATCCATTCATTCCTCCACCTGTCCGTCCATCATCCATCCATACATCCGTCTGTCCTTCCACCATCCATCTTTCTGCCCATCCATCATCCATCCTTTCACCTGTCCGTCATCATCCATCCATCCATCATCCATTCATTCCTCCACCTGTCCGTCCATCATCCATCCATACATCCGTCTGTCCTTCCACCATCCATCTTTCTGCCCATCCATCATCCATCCTTTCACCTGTCCGTCATCATCCATCCATCCATCATCCATTCATTCCTCCACCTGTCTGTCCATCATCCATCCATACATCCGTCTGTCCTTCCACCATCCATCTTTCTGTCCATCCATCATCCATCCTTTCACCTGTCCGACATCATCCACCCATCCATCCTTCTGTCCTTCTATCATCCTTCCTTTAGTCCGTCCATCCATCATCCATCCTTTCACCTGTCCGACATCATCCATCCATCCATCATCCATCCTTCTGTCCTTCTATCATCCTTCCTTTAGTCCATCCATCCATCATCCATCCTTCTGTCCTTCTATCATCCTTCCTTTAGTCCGTCCATCCATCATCCATCCTTTCACCTGTCCGACATCATCCATCCATCCATCCATATTTTTGTCGGTCCATCCATCATCCATCTTTCTGTCCTATCATCCTTCCTTTACTCCATCCATACTTCATGGTTCATAATTTATCATACTTCATATTCCATCCATACATCTGTCTGTCTGTCCGTCCATCCATCCATTCATCCACCGGGTTGTTGTAACAAACCTTGATAAGCATTAGAGCCACAAGCTTCTCTGAGCCGGTGAGTTCAGTGTCTCTCCTCTCGGAGCCAGACAGGTGTGTCAGTGGAGGCGTCGCTCTGTGAGTTAAACATGCAAATAATCTACAAACACACACACACACACACACACACACCTGCGGCCTAGCAGAAGAAGAAGAGCGCTGCGAGCCACGTCTGATCCGAGAGCTGACAAAGCGCATTAGCTGGCCGTGTGTGCGCCGACAGAAGATCCACATCCTCACGCTTCAGAAAGAACACAGAGACGTCACTGCCGAAAATACAAAGTTGAGCTGGCAGGAGTTCAGTGTTTCTTAACATTAATGAATCTAATTGAATAATAATCACTTTTTGTATCACTTTATCAGATGGGCACAAAAATTGTAAATATGTAAATGTAAAATATAATGAATATATAAAGAAAATGTAAAATGAGGCCAAATCTAGTTACCAATCCTGCAAAACGGTCACTTCTAGAAAAATCAATAATTAATATATATATATATATATATATATATATATATATATATATTTGTAATTATAAATATAAAATATAATATAAAATATTTGTAATTTTGCAAACAAAAGATCTGCTCCGCACAAACTAAACATGGCATTAAATGCTAACGTTATGTAGCCCAGGTTATGGAGCGTTTACCATATATGAACGGATTGATTACACACTTGTTTGTTCACGCCGCTTTGACATTTTGCTGAACAAACAAGTTTAAAAGTGAAATTGTTAGCTACAGGCCGCCACTGATGTCTTTTTTGGACCAAACTTCCTCAATAAAGAGTTCTAACAAAGCTCCTGTTTTTCTCCCAGGGCACAGAATCCTCACAAGTAAAGCCGAGGCCACATTAAAACATGAATATATACCCACCTGCTCTGTGTCTGTTTAAAGTGTTAATCTCTTTGCTATGGAAACTCTCTTCCACACGGCCCTGTTTGAAGAAAACTCATGAAACGAGAGAAAAGTCGAGCAGGAAGTGATTCAGCGCTACTGTAACGGCGGGATTTGAGCTGTCAATCACTGCTATGAAAGCGTAATGGAGATTGACCTGTCGTGCTCAGACCGCACTACATTTCCCATCATTCATCTCCATGCGCTGACCTTCATTTATCGTCTCTTTACCAGAGGTGTAAAGTACTTGAGTAAATGTACTTTGTCACTTTACTCAAGTATGTTTTTGGCTACTTCGTACTTGCACCGAGTATTAAAAATATAAGCAATTTTTACTTTGACTCCCGTACGTTTGTGATTGAGTAGCTGTACTTTTCACTCCAGTGATCGTGTGCGACATATTTGTTTATAAAGTTATCGTTATGCATGAATAAAGTTTTTCACATTTCTTTGTTTTGTTTTTTTGCCTAAATTCAGTATGAGTAAATTACTTAAGTTCTTTTCAAATTTGATACTTTGTTACTTTGACTCAAGTATTTGTTTATATTGGTACTTTTACTTAAGTATGTTTGTCTGGTACTTCTTACACCTCTGCCCTTTACAATAAACTCACTAGTGTGGAAGTGTCAGCGAATCAGTCGCGTCTTCCCGCCTGACAGTCGTCAGAGAGTCTGTGATGATGAATAGAACAACATCAATGGCCGGGAATTCAAAGCGGCGAGAGCTAAAAGTGTGTCAAAACAATTGTCTTTCCCATTCCTTTGTTTGAAGAGTTGGAAAGCGAAGCGGCGACTGGAAGATCTTCTGCTCCTCGTCAGGCTTTTATTCTGCTTTGAAGGAGTGAAACAGGAGGATGAGGAGGAGAGCGAGGAAGACTGTGGGATTGGCGTTATTTACTGCGGCCGACGAGTCCGTGAGACCAAAGCTTTGCGTGAAATCAGCCTGCGGTGCGGAATCAATAATAGTTTGCTTGATAGTAATAAAAGATGATCTCTGTGGTTGGGCACATCAAAAGACGCTGCTCCTCTCTGTCGGCCTGCATCCGTGCGCTCTTCCTCAGACTTTAAAGAGCTTAGGCCCTGTGAAGCACCAGAGACGTAGAATCCTCGCCACAATAATCTTCTACACACAAATAATGGAAAGAGATGGAGATAAAATGCTCAGAAACGGAACAATGGCGCGTCATATGTGGTACTGTGCCGCTTTAACACACAAAACGAATGTCAGTAAAAAGCCCAGTATTGTTCGCTTATAAGGGACAAACTTCTACTTATTAGGGACAAAGAACGCGAGAGAGCAAGAAACATCAGCACACGTCACTCATGAACCTCTGTAAAGTATGTGAAGATGTGAAGGTGTCCAGAGTCGCCTTCATCAGAATGACAGAGTCCGGCTGGGTGGAGTTTGACTCAGGGAGGAGCTATACTCTGGGTGGAGTTTGACTCAGGGAGGAGCTATACTCTGGGAGGAGTTACACTCTGGGTGGAGTTTTACTCATGGTGGCTCTTCAGAACTGTTAAACTCCTGTTGTGAACTTATGACGTAGACCACACACACGCACACGTATGACCACGCTCAACAACACACTCTGAGTTTAATCGAAATGAAACTACAACAAAGAGTTGTGAAAGCAAGTTGAGAGGAAGCGTTTAAATTGTGTTGTCTGCTTATCTGAGATGGCTTTTCACAGGAGCGGAGTAAGAGAAAGAGAGAAGAACAGACCGCTTCATTAAAACAAAAGACTGGCAAACTCAAGTCGAGGTTTTACGTATTAATGAGGCATTGTAAAAGCCAGAACGAGATAAAGAGAGAGGAGAGACTTGAGCATTCTTATCTCGGGACTCTTCTTCGGCTTTTTAAAACCACTTTCCTTTAACATGGGCTTTTATGTAACATATTTAAGCTTTTAAATATACAGCGCACGGGAAGAAACAAGGGCCGTAATTGCTAATGAGTCAGACAGTTGGAACTCGCCGAGGCATTTTCGCTCTTTTGTCTCAGACCGACAGACTTCAGGCCGAATCATCGGGCGGGAAAATCACTAAATGTAATAGTGAATATAATCGGCTTTGGTCATTGGCTTTTTATTCAAGCTTGACTAAAACACAAACGCCTCTGGTGTGTAGTGGCGTTTCAGATGTTTTTTAAAACGTTTTCCAGCACAGTGAATGTGTGTATTCAAAAAATTCATAAATATTCCCATTTTTAGTACAGTACTGAATATACGTATAAATAAATTATGTTGAACAAAATATTGAATGGAGCACACACACACTATTGTATTGAACAATACACATTGGCACGCATCATCTTGTTCACAAACAAACAAACAAATGCATTTAAACATCAGAATCAATTCATTATGTAGGTGCAAAAGTTAGATTTATTTTTTATTCTTTAAATGCGTAAAATTTTCTCTTGAAATTACCATTTTGTATCAAGGGTATTGATTGTGCACTAAATGTGTTTCTCATGATGAAATGTTTTCTCTCGGACACACACACACACACACACACACACACACATTATGCTTCACCTCTGTCTCTGGCTTTAAACTCTCAATCTTCAGTTTTGCATAAGCCTGAAGGTGAAGTGAAGGACGTGACAGGTGTCGACACCGAAAAACAGAAAAGATTGACTTCATAAATGCGCAGGAATGCATTATTCTTTACACGTATTAATAAAACAACAATGCCCCCTTTATCTAATCATATCTTAATCATATATTATGGTTTAGATCGGGGTGGGCCAAAAAAGTTTTTATTTTTAAATAGTGCAGAGGCAAAAAAATAAAAAAATGGTTTATTTCTCGAAAAAGGTAAATAAAATGTGTTGGCAATTTACAATTAACCTTACACAGGCTGATTTGTGGCCCTGGGTAAGTGGTTTATCCCTGAACTTTGCTGATTTAGTCTCTGTGTTAATACTTTACTTTGATAAAGTTTTTCATAAGTGCTACTAACATGCAAATATTTTTTTTATATTTTTGCATATGACTGACACAATTGGTAATTTAGTTTCGGATTGTATTAATTTAACCCTGTTACATGTTTCTATTCAAAGCAAGCAACAAACTAATTAAAAATAGCCTTCACAGCAACAGAAATACAGTAACATTACATGTTGTATGTAGCTGTGATTGTGAAGGATTGTGTTTTCCCAATGAACTTCATGAGGATTGTTACGCTCAAAGACAAGAAGATGTGATCCCAGATTACGTGCCATGAGAGAATGGTTTCCTTTCAATCCATACAATGATGTCACAAGTTTAATGCAGAAGTCATTCGACACTCACTTGTGTTCTTTTCCTATCTTTTATGCATCTAAAATGCTTTATTCACACGGAAATAGGGGACTATATCTTACACTGTAAACAATTTTTAAATAAAAAAAATAGGGTAATGATTCACATCTATATTTAAGTCAAATTAATATTTTTTAGTTGGTCCAAGCAATAAAATATAGATTTTTTTTATTACAGTGTACATATTAGTAAACCACCTTTGTATCAGAAAAAGCATCATCAATGACAGTGCTGTGTGTGTGTGCGCGCGCGCGCGTGTGTGTGTCGTGAAATGTGGCTGACTGACGGTCTCAGAATGTTTCTCCTAAAGTTTATTGTGTGGACGAAAGAAAAAAAAGAAATCCCGCGTCCCTACACAATCTCCCACGCCTGCACATAAGGACCAAACACCCTCCTTACGACAGCAGATTTAATCCGCGTGACGCTGGCACGCGCGTGGGCATCGTTCTTTATGGCAACAGGCGCGCAGGTATAAAACCGGAGGAGGCACGACACACACCGCACACAAACTCACGGAGGCGTCACGGCACCAATCAACACCAAGACTCGGAGAAAATGTAAGTGCGTGAGATATTATAACAAGTATGAAAAGTTTGAATGCACAATTATGCCAATTGTAATTTTGTGATTGTAATATGCGCAATTAATATGCTCTCTTCCATTTCGTTGCCTTGTACCTGTGCGTGTGACTAATGTAATCTAATCTAATTTAATTGCCAATTGTGTTTTTTTTTTTTTTTTTTTTTTTTTTTTTTT
>MU204349.1:492616-502806 GCA_017309775.1 Paedocypris sp. Pulau Singkep | reverse complement strand
TTTTTTTTTTTTTTTTTTTTTACATGTGTTAGATGCATCCTAACACGAGCGCGTGGATCGGGTGGGCGGCGGGCGTCTTCCTCCTCCTCGCCTGCTTGGGCTCTTTCACCGACGCCTATCCGTCTAAACCCGACAACCCGGGCGAGGACGCGCCCGCGGAGGAGCTCGCCAAGTATTACTCCGCGCTCAGACACTACATCAACCTCATCACGCGGCAGAGGTGAGAGCGCAATTAACTACAAGGCTAATTATATTTTTTTGCCTTGAAATGTCACAAAACAAGGGCGTTAGTTGTAGTTAGTTGTTTTTTTCTTTTTCAATTAAATCTAGACGTGTTGAACCGCACTATATATAATCTGAGCACCTGAAGGATTTTGGGATTTTGAGTATTTCTGATATTTTTCTTTCCCGTGCCACCGACTAAACCAATCGGCAGGCAAAACGCGTTTGAGCCGGATGTTGATTGAGATAATGAATTATGAATAAGTGATGATAAGAAATAATTAATTGGCGCAAAGGGAAAAAAACGAACAATCAAAAAACGCTGGACAAATTTTGGCAGATAATTGTTATTTTGCCCGCATTTTACTAACTGTACACGTATACCTTGCCAATAATACATTGACAATAAAGTTGAATGTAATCGATTTTCCATGAATAAAGTTTATGTGAATATGTTAGGTCAACGTTTTGCTTGTCAAATCTGGAAAAAAATATACAGTATATGTCCAAAGTCACAATTATGACAGATGTATTCTTTTCATTTAATTTTAGAAGCAAATGAAAAACCACAAAGGTTAAAAATTAAGGGTAACCATAGCAACCGGTAGCCATATCATTTTTTATGCTTTAAACCGAACTTGCTAAATTATTTTTTATGAAGATTATTATTAATAAAGTTGTGCTTTTTAATGTTATAATCTCAAGGTCAATTAAACCTTATTTCGCAGGTATGGCAAAAGGTCCAGTGCTGACACTTTCATTTCAGACCTGCTGATTGGTGAAACAGAGTCCCGCCCACAATCCAGGTGAATTCATATCATCTGCACTTATTATTACTATATAATGCTTATTTGCATGAGAAGTATTTTACGTATTGTTTCTTTTATACAGATTTGAAGACCATCTGATGTGGTGATTCAATTCTAAATAACTAAATCACAACATGTCAGTCTTCTGTATAATTAAGATTGAAAGTTTTAGTGTTTTACTTCATCTAAAGGCATAATAGACAGAAGAACATCAAGCCACTGATAATCCACCTCCTGTTGTGTTTGCCTGTTGTTCCACTGAGAACTCTGTACAGTGTGGCAGTGATAATAAAAGTCATTACATTATAAAAAAAGTTCCTGTTCTTGAAGTTTCAATTATTAATGAACAAACACTTCGACTGGTTTCCCGTGTTTTCTATAAAATCTTTGATTTAGAAGAAAAAAAAACACTCAAAGACAAGTCAAATGAGACACAGCACAGCTTATAAAACAAATGTTCCCAACATTTTAACAATATTTTTGTTCTAAATTAATAATTAGAAAACAAACATGTTGAGTGTTAGAAATGCAGTAAATAAAAGAAACTTCATACATCACGGTAAATTGAATCATGTCGCAGGAATTCGATTTCACTGCGCAGGAAGTGTGACGTTCAAAGCATAAAAAATGTAGGAATTGTCCCACATTATATGCAAATGTTTGCTTTTCACAGCTTCAATGTTTTATGTCCTTCAATGTTTCATACCTTCTGTATTTCCAAATACCTCGTGGGATTTTCATTTTTTTGTAGATTAAATGTTTTAGCTCTCTATATTTCATTGGATGTTTAACTTGCACATATGGTTTAAATGACTAATTTGCAGGGTTGTTTTTTTTTTTTTCAAGAAAACAAGATCTGACTGTTTTTTGCACTAAATAATTAGAAATGTTGAAAACATCATAGAACGTTTGCTTCATGAGTAATAAATTGTATTCTTACACAACCCAGTTGAATCACACATCATCACTCAACAGTTAGAAAAACAATTTCAAAACAGAAAAACAAACCAAATGACAGTTAGAAATGATCTAAACTGCGAAAGTGATTATGAAGGTCAAGAGAGGGTCTCTTACCTGTCACCTGAACCATCTGACGTCACAAAAACACTTAAACAGCCTGTAGTTTTAGAATACTGATTTGAAATTGCGCCCTCTTGTGTTCGGTGCTGTATAAAGCGTATTGTTTATTTTATTTTTAAATAGTTTTACTCTCTATTTTTCACCTTTATGGTCGCAGCAATATATGACTTTAGTACGACAATCATTGGAGAAATTAAACAACACTAATGGGAAGTAATAAAATAAAAAGCCTAAATCGAAATGTACGTTAGCAGGTCATGAGTTTTGTAAACACAAAACAACTAGTATTACCAGCTTTTCTGTGACTCGGCGAGCAAAACACATTTGCACCACCGAAGGTTTTACGTTTGTTTCCCAGACGCGTAAAGTACAGTAGTAAATATAGTAAAAAAGTTAACCGTAAATCATGCCGCTGTCTTTTGCTTTAGATGAAAACACGTTGTACGTTGAAATGTACGAAAGATTGCTCTGAAAGATTATTCCTATTAATAATCAAAACATCGATGAAATATGTAACAAAATTGATTTTCGAGGGCTAAATGTAGCCAAACAAGACGACATTTCCACTCGAACTTGCGTGACCTCTGATCGCCAATCCTCATGTAGCAATACATCCAACACGCCGCCAGAGGGAGCAGCGAGGAATCTCGGAGAGCGATCTGATTGGCCCATTCCCTCAGCGTCACTGGAGGGCGTGGTTTGGCGTTTGACTGGAGCGTGTGTCGGAATAGTAGTTAGCCACGGGACACGGGGAAGCTTTTAAATATCTGACCGGGAGCGGAAAAGCCAAGAAACAAACACAGCTGAGGTGAGAAACTCGATCACGAGCGTCGTGAGGAGAAGTTCATCTGGTGGTTTATATAAACGCCGCGTCGCATCTGATGGAAACAGCCAGTTATCGCGATAAAGCAGTTTCGGAAGTCCAGGCTACAAGCTTCTGTCTCGTGCGCGCGCATTGTTAGTTCTTGACCGGTGACGTCACTCTGATTGCCCACAGCTCTTGCTTGATTTCGGATCGATGACGGTCTCGCGAGGTTTCTGCTGGAACGGCTGAAGTTTGACTTTTGACAATATAAACATGGCCGCGCTCGTGAACGCGCCTGATTTCGTTTAATGACAGATTCAATAGCGAAACTGAGGAAACAAGGACAGTGTGTGTTCACTCTTCATCAAATGTGTGTCAGGCCGATTAATCAATATTCGATTTTGATCAATCACATGTGCAATTGGAGTTGCAAAGAGAGTTGGATTGTGTGTCAAACCAAACAAATACTTTTATTAATTAATTTCTACGTTAATCTATTTATGTGTTTAAAAAAAACACATTATATGTATATATATATATATATATATATATATATATATATATATATATATATATATATATATATATTATAATAGTATATCTAGTCAGTGTTCAGGTGTTGACTGGGAAAGCCCTTACGTCATCACAGTGAAAGTGGGCGTGGTTTCATCTACCTGGTTAACCTAATCTTTAAGGATTCAGATTGCACATGTGTCCCTGGAAACCTCTCGCTACAGTTTCAATGTATTTTATAAAATGGTTTATTTATCTAATTTTTCCAACGGCCTTAGTAGTTTAGCTATTTTATTTTTTTCTACTTTGCTGTTCTAAACGGTTTGTTTTGTGCTCTGTTTTTCTGTTAAATGCATGTGAAATGCTTTTATAAAACGGCATCAAGGTACAAGTGTGTGTGTGTGTGTGTGTGTGTGTGTGTGTGTGTGTGTGTGTTCGCTTGTAAAGCCTTCTTTGAGCCCTTTTACGTTCGACCAAAAAATGTCCCAACATTAAAAATTCAGAGCGTCCAGTTTGATTTGATCAGATTCTCCATTTCTTGATGTAAAGCTTTATAATGAAAATTGCTGTTACCGCATTTTGTTATTGTGTTTTTTGGTAACACTCGGCACGACCGTTGTAATCCTCTTATTTGCAGGGCACTTCATCATGTAAACTGACCTACATATTCATGCGTGTGTGTGTGCGTGTGTGTGTGCGTGTGTGTGTGCGCGCGTGTGTGTGTGTGTGTGTGTGCGCGCACGCTCTGTCACGTTCACTAATTATCAAGCCTTTCTTGAGATGTCAGTGCTTGGAACAACCCAATTACACACACACACACACACACACACACACACACACAATGTTTCAGCAATTGTATTATTTCGTGAAGGTTATTTTTTTGATGTGGTTCCTGCTTGAAATAGATCAGTGGCGCGTCGTTCATGTACGAGTTTTCATCTTTAATGTCACTTTGCATCGTGTCATGATGAAATGGAAAAATAATGGAAACGTCGCAAACGTTTCATAATCATTTTAATACATTTGCATAGTAAAATATTTTATTTGTGTCATATATATATATTTATAAGTTATAATAGCTTATTAATATTTATAATAATTTACTATTTGATTTTGGTGGGACATTTCCAAATTAAAAAAATGTATATATATATAAGTATATACTGTATGTAGTGCGATCGTGTGCGTGTGTGTGTGTGTGTGTGTGTGTGTGGGGTTGTAATATGTTGCTTGCAGTCGTAATTGCTGCAAATAAATGTACGTGATTACATAAATAAAATACATTATCTCGATGTTTACAATACCCGGCCAGCACAAATAAAAGGATTAATGAGGTTTTACTCTCCTTTTACATTGATGTGTGTAGGTGGGTTTCTGATGAATCATTGATGGGACGCAAACTTCTCTGTGTCCTGCAGTGAAGGGCGACACAATGACCCGAGTGTGTGTGTGTGTGTGTGTGTGTGTGTGTGTGTGTGTGTGTGGTCAGTGCCGGTCCGTCCTGACCCTGATGAGTCTAAACACTCGTCTTCTTTCTCCAGACTCGTCCTGGACGTCTGATGAACAGTGTGTAGGAGCAGGTGGATTCAGAAACCATCAGCCACAGGTGAGTGAGAAACCCTCTTCATGTTGGACAGTTTGTTAGGTGGTTTTGGTTTTAAATTTTCCATTTTTTTACTATTTATTTTTTTACTCACACCCAGCATTAAATTAAAAAAAAAATTGTATTATTAATTTTTTTACTCACACCCCACAATTTTTATTTTCACTATTTATTTTTTTTACTCACTCCCAGCATTAAATTAAAAAAAAAAATTTATTGTTTATTTTTTTACTCGCATCCCGCAATTTTTTTTTACTATTTATTTTTTTACTCACACCCCGCAATTTTTTTTTTACTATTTATTTTTTTTACTCACACCCCGCAATTTATTTTTATTATACATTTTTTTACTTACACCCCGCAATTTTTTTTTGTACTATTTGTTTTTTTACTCACACCCAGCATTTCGCTCCAAAAAGCAATAACCTACGTATCACGTTTTAAATTGAACGAGAGCGGATTATAATCTAGCCGATGTGAGATGATATTCCTTGTACTAAACAAATGAATATGGCATTGCTCGTTCTTTACAGCTGCGTAATAAACGCATCACTCGTGCGTTACACATACGGCCCATTACTCCGTTCCAACACTTCTTCGGCCGCTCTCTGTTTGGTAGCATTCCAAACCAGCAGCAAACGGATTCCCTAATCCACTCCGGGTGAATTGAGATTAAAATCCGGCTCAGATTTGCAGAAGGCCGTGGCATGAGAGGGGGCGGGCTCAGAGAGGAGTGGGGGAGGGGTTACGGGATTAGGGGCAGATCGTATCCTCTTACGGCACATCTGTGAAGGACGGCCACTGTCACTACAAACTGTTCCCGAATCAGACTGGGAAGCCTTTTCTTCACCTAAACCATCCAATCATTACAGGGGTATTAATGCACAGAGACATAGAATCCACGTCAGCCTTCGCCACGCCCACTTACATTTCATCACTAAATCAAAACTCATTCAAGAACAATAGGACTCAAATTCAAAGATGAAGGGCCATGAGGTGGCATGTTTGAGTCCCTATGTCTGGAGAGGGTTGAAAATACAGCTGCACGATATTGAAAAAATATGCCACATTGCTGTTGAACATTGCGATAACGATATTGCTTGCGATATAAAATATTACCATATAAAAAAACTATCTTTTAAACTAAATGTGTCCTTGCCTTTACTGCTTTTAAATACTAATAAAATAATAAAGTGTTCAGGCCTTATTATAAAATTTATAATATACATTTATAAAACTAAAATTAGCGTCTTTTATACAAAATATGTTCTCGCCTTGCCTTTTTATTTAAATAAAATAAATAACACAAAATAGTTTTATGTCTGATATTTTTGAAACCTATCCAGCCGTGTTTGTTTATTGCACTTTTGCGTTGATCCGCTAGGTCCATTAGGTTTGCGATCTTTTTAACCGTTTCATCCTATTATCGCTATAGTGATAATTATGTCGTGCCGCCCTAGTTGTGAAAGCGAGCGGCCCTGAGACAGACCCGTGTGGTGCTCCCCGCCTCAGCCGCAGCTTTGTGGCCTCGCTGTGTGTTTCTGCTTTACTTTCATCGCTTCAACTCGTTCATAAGTGGTTGACGGGGAAAAGTGTAGCTCATGAAACACGCTCGTCTACTTCTAGTTTCTCCTCTGGGATTGAAACAAAGGTGCGAGCGAGGTTGTTTTTGGATGGTCCGTGGATGTTGACTGATGATCGCTGCCCCAACTGGAGAGCTTACGTAAGAAGACTTGCGTAAGATCCTCCGGGGGGGAGGGGTTATCTGGGTGAGGGGCGGAGTCTGAAACCGCAGGAGAGGATTGTGGGATTAGGTGTTCGGAGGGAGGTGAAGTGAAGCCCGTAAGAGGATCTGTGTTTGTCGATGTGTCCACATCTGTGCTGTGTACGTTTGTGAAGTTGAGCGTAGTTCCGCTCTCTCTCTCTCTCTCTCTCTCTCTCTCTCTCTCTCTCTCAGTAGACCAGAGCCATGATCCTGACCGCAGACGAGACGCTCTCCAACGGGACGGGGTCTGAATCAGACGCCGGGGGGCGTGGACAAGCCGGGGAGGGGGCGGAGCAACTGGCCCAGGGCGCACACACATCTGGAGGTCAGAGATTTCCCGTACTGTTTGTCCTCTGATGTTTTCTCACGTTCCGAGCTCCCAGGGGTTTTGCGGTGATTGTTCACGATATTGAAGAAATATGCGGTATTGCTGTTGAATATTGCGATATAACATATTCCCCTATAAAAAAAACTAAATCTAAAAGGAAAACGACTGACACTAAGATAAACAGGCAATATGTGTTTAATCAAGTTTAGCTTCATTTGGGCTAAAAACTGACATCAAAAAGTTTTTAGCCAAAATCAACACGAGCATCTTTTAAACTAAACGTGTCCTTGCCTTTCCTGCTTTTAAATACTAATTAATAATGCAAAATATTAAACAAAGTGTCCAGGCCTTACAACCGTACAATCACCAAGACTGTCTTAAAAAATAGCGTCTTTTAAACGAATTGTGTCTTTTTTTTGTTTTAATAAAATAAATAACACAAAATAGTTTTATGTCAGATATTTTTTCCCATGTTTGTTTATTGCAAATCAACCACTTTTGCGTTGATCCGCTAGGTCCATTAACTTAGCGATATTTTTAACCGTTTGCTATATTGCGCATCCTATTATCGGCATAACGATATTTTTCCGCTATATCGTGCAGCCGTATCGTCCACTCTGTTGCTCCTGGTTCGCAGTCACGTGATGGGGTATTTGAGGGCGTGACTGAGCGGCGGGCGGAGGAGGGGCATTGATTGGCTCGTCTGACCTTCGAGTGAAACTGGCAAAACCACGACGCTCTGCCCTGCTTTACTGTCACTGCGGGCGATGACCTGCCTGGTCACGTGACATCACCAGTGTGTGTGTGTGTGTGTGTGTGTGTGTGTGGCTCTCATGATCACTGACCTTTAAGAGTTTGCTTTATACACACACACACACACACACACACACACGTATACACTTTCTCTGATAGACTCCAATACTGATACACACTTTCTCTGTCACACACACACCTCATAAACTGAAAAACAGACACACACTTTCTCTCTCTCACACACACACTTGTTTAAATTCTTTAAACCTTTATTTACTAATTTAAGGTACATTTTTTTTATTTGTACAGTACTTTTAATTAAATTATGTGTTTTTTTTCGTTTCATTTTACTTTGGTTTGTTTGTAGCTTTTTTACATCACAATAAAAAAATATAAAATTTTAAAAAGTTATATTTTCCTCATACTATTTTTTTTGTTTTCATTTGTACAGTATTTAAATGCCATTTTCTTTTTAAATCGAACATTATATTGTGTGTTTAATATATTTTTTGTTTGCATGGGTTAAAGTTTTTAATATATTTAAATCTTTCTCATAACCTGAAAAACAGACACACACACCTTTTGACTCACAAATACTGACTCTCTCTCTCTCTCTCTCTCTCTCTCTCTCTCTCTGCCTCTGCTTTCTCTCTCTCTCTCTCTCTCTCTCTCTCTCTCTCTCACACACACACACACACACACACACACACACATTTTACATTTTGTTTTGCTTTTTTACATTAGGGTAAGAAAAATTCTGTATTTAAAAAGTATTTAAACATTTTCCTCATACTATTTTTGGTTTTTATTTGTACAGTATTAAAATTCCCAATAAAAAAAAAGAAAGAAAGAAACTAAAGCTAACGTCTTTTATTGAGTGTTTCCCATTGAGGAATTTTTAGGACCTTTGTGTACATACAAAGCCTATACCGTGAGTGTGTGTGTATGTGTATTTATTTATACTTTCTTTCTTTTTCTTTTTTCTAACTTTTTATTTCAAAATAATGTTTGCAAATCAAGGGTTGTTTTTTTCTTTCTTTCGAGAGCTCGAAACTAAAAATAATTTTCCATTTTAGCTTGAAACTAAAAAGAAAAGGGGATGAATAAAGCATTTCTGATGCTGATGATGATTGCGTGTGTGTGTGTGTGTGTTTGCAGCGATGCAGCAGGTGCTGGAGAACCTGGGTGAGATGATGCCCAGCACCACCAGCACCACCGGAGCCAAAGACCTGGACCTGATCTTCCTCAAGGGCATCATGGAGAGTCCCATCGTCCAGTCGCTGGCCAAGGCTCACGAGCGTCTGGAGGAGGTGAAGCTGGAGGCGGTGCAGGAGAACAACGTGGAGCTGGTGACGGAGATCCTGGGGGACATCAGCGGCCTGAGCGTGAGGGACGACAGCGCAGCAGAACTCTCCAAAATACTGCAGGAGCCACACTTCCAGGTTCTCCTCCTCATCATTGCTCTTCCTCCTCATCACTCCTCCTCATCATTGCTCTTCCTCCTCCTCCTCCTCCTCATCATTGCTCTTCCTCCTCCTCCTCCTCCTCATCATTGCTCTTCTTCCTCCTCCTCCTCATCATTGCTCTTCCTCCTCCTCATCATTGCTCCTCCTCCTCCTCATCGCTCTTCTTCCTCTTCCTCATCACTCCTCCTCTTCCTCCTCATCGCTCTTCCTCCTCCTCATCGTCTTCTCTTTTGTCTGACACGGGGGGGGGGGGTTATTTGTTTAGCATCTTCTCTTTTTCTGACCCTTATCTCAGCCCTGTATCTGTCTCAGTTATTATTCTGCTGTTAGTTATAATATTTATTCATTTGCTTTGTGTAAATGTATATTTATATATTAACTTAATTAGATTTATAAATATAAAAACAAATGAATTTAGTGTATTTAAATTACATTTGGTTTTTGTATTTCATAGATTTTTCATTGGTCTTTTTCAATCTCTTTCTTTCACTTGTTTTTTTTTTGTTAACTTGTTTTTCTTGCTCTCTATGTTTCTTTATAATCCTCTCTTTCTTTATCATTTTCTCACTCCCTTTCTTCCGTCCTTTCTCTCTCTCTCTCTCTTCCCTCTCATCAGTCGCTCCTGGAGGCTCACGACCTGGTGGCGTCTAAATGCTACGAGGCTGCGGCGCCGGCGGAGCTGAACAACGAGGCGGCGGTAAACAGCGCGTTCATGCAGGCCGACGCCGTGAGGATGATCGGGATCCGCAAGAAAGCTGGAGAACCACTGGTGTGTGAGTGTGTGTGTGAGTGAGTGTGAGTGTGTGTGTGAGTGTGTGTGAGTGTGTGTGTGAGTGAGTGTGTGTG
>MU204349.1:457038-486680 GCA_017309775.1 Paedocypris sp. Pulau Singkep | reverse complement strand
CTCTCTCTCTCTCTCTCTCTCTCTCTCTCTCTCTCTCTCTCTCTCTCTCTCTCTCTCTCTCTCTCTCTCTCTCTCTCTCTCTCTCTCTCTCTCTCTCTCTCTCTCTCTCTCTCTCTCTCTCTCTCTCTCTCTCTCTCTCTCTCTCTCTCTCTCTCTCTCTCTCTCTCTCTCTCTCTCTCTCTCTCTCTCTCTCTCTGCCAAACTCTCTGCTCCTGCATTTCCCTCCATGTCAACTCGTTCTTTACTTAAGGCAAGAAAATAAAATGACCTTTCTTACAACATCTTCCTCTTTCTTGTTTTGTTCGTCAGCAAAAGACATCGTGTAGGTGTAAAAATGTTTTCATTCCGACGCTATCACTTTAACAATCACGGGAATTTCATGTCGAGATTTACACGTTTCAGTTAATGTCCATCATTTGAGATATTTATTAATTGTATAAATACAGTAATTGTGAATTCAGTCGCATTCAAATGTAATATTTTACATTTTTAAATGTATATATTTATATTTATATGTACATATGCAGTATACAATGTTTATTTAACTATATACATATCTTCAGTATGTATATGTGCTTTACCTTTAAGTCAAAAGGTAAAAGTCAGGATTAAATTGCACAAATAGTATAGAAAAAATAAGCTATGAACAAAAGTATGTATATTTTTTTAATATCTGTAAAGAAATGAGATAAAAAAAGAAAATTTTTTAAAAGAATAAAATAGTTTATATATTAAATATAATTCCGTATACAGTGACAACTGAACATGCGAATAGTAAATTAGACAAAAACAAGCAGGTTTAAAGAGAGTAAGTCGCTGGCTGAAGAGTGTTTGTGTCGTTACGTGAGCTCTTGTGCTGCGGTCAGGGCTGCCAGGCCGAGGACGGCGATGCACAGCACCAGCGGGACCAATCCTTCTCCACACGTCACTGTGGCCTGAAGCGTCTGGTCCTCGCAGCTCAACACCACTCCACAGGCCTGGAAGAGTCTCTCGGCCTGGTGGAACACCTCCACCTCCAGCACCGCCTCGCTCCAGCCGCTGCCCGTCACACAGCTCACCTGAGAGCATTACACACAGTGAAAAAACTATAGACGTACTCATGAGAACACTCGTTTTTTTTGTGTGCTAAAAACACGTTGCTTTACTTATAAAGAAAGATGATAGAACCCAGTGAATAAAGATTATAAATATGTATTATAATACATATATAATATATAATTCAGCTTGTAAAAAATAAGTGTCACTGCCCATGTCTCTCTCTCTCTCTTAATTTGACAAACTTCAGACAAACTTAATTTGTATAAAGTACAACTTATTATAATACAAATCTATTTATATTATAATATTTTTATATTTATTCATTTATGTAAACGTGTATGTATATAAATTAATTTATATATAGTACAACTAATACATAATATAAAATAAAAAAAAAAAAGCGTCACTGCCCATGATGTCTATATGTATATATTTAAATTTACGGCATTTATATTATAATAATTTTTACATTTATTCATTTATATATATGCTTTTGTAAACAGTGCAGAAAATGTCTGCTTTCAGTTGTGCACGGTTTTCCTCTCGATCCTCACTAGATCGTTTTACAGTAGGGCTTATTTTTGGGATCCTGTCCTACTCTCGAGAAGTAAGAGTAGAACACGCTAGAAAAAAAGGTTTAGAAAAGGTTGTAATGTGAATAAACTCACCAAACCCTGTAGACATCTCAGTCCATCCAGAGTGCAAAACGGTTCTAGAAGATTCAGGGCCACGTCGCTCAGTTCTAAAGGACAAAACAGAGTGAGTGTGTGTGTGTGTGTGTGTGTGTGTGTGTGTGTGTGAGTGTGTGTGTGTGCGTGAGTGTGTGTGTGTGTGTGTGTGTGTGTGTGTGTGTGTGTGTAGAACTAACTAACCCTCGAGAGCGCTGATCAGCATGTGCATGGCCTGCAGAAGCTGTGTGTTCTCCTCTTTCCTCCTGCATCCGTTCTGACGGGAGTGAGGAACGTTCTGCGCTTCCTGAGGCCCGATTGGTCCATTCGCCTGAGTGGACGAGGATAAACCACTGTGATTGGCTGCTGAGAGGCAAGAGCTGCAGTGATTGGACGAGGCCTCTGGAGGCGGGGCAGGTGTGTTCTGGTCATTGTTGTCATGGAGTTGGCACTTGAGTAGCTTGAGAAATGCACCAGTGAGGTGGCTGTGCTTGTCAGGCGACTGGTTGTTCAGGAGCTGAGGAGCTTCTCCACTGCTCAAGGCCTCGAGCTGAGAGAGACAGACGTGATGACATGAGCAGAGCCAAGAGGAACTGAGACTTTACCAACTTTGTAAAACTGGTGCTGAGTCTTTATTGGTTTGTGCTGGATCAGGGGATTCTCCACTTTGTGCAACGTGTGACTTTTAAAACCTCAACCCTAGTTGTGTTTTCCTGACACAGACGTGCTAACAACTCCAAAAATGTGCGAAAAAAGGGATTTTTTTTGCACTGACCATTCTTAAGTAAGATTTACTACTACCATGTTGCATTAGGCGTTCTATTGAAACGTACAGCTGCCTCTCTTCATGAAATTTGTGCCGAGCGCAGTTACGTGAAATGAAAGTTTTGTAAAATGGGCCGCAAGATTTCTGTAAAAGTGTTTTTTTGTTTGTTTGTTTACTGACGCGCTTGAAGAAAAGAAAAACTGTTTTATACTATATAAACTATACTATAACTGTCTGAACTATACTATATAATATACTAACATATCATATTAATGGTACGAAAAAAAAACTCGCTTAACATTCCTGTCGATACAACATTTAGCCTAACTTATAGTGGAATAATATAGTGGAACAATCTTTTCTCGATGACGCTCCTTCTTAAGTTGAGGTGCCACTATATTTGCAAAAAAGTTTTTCTTTAAATGTGGATTTTATAGAACAAGTTGATTTTAGTGCTGTATTTTCAGTAGGGATTGCCATACACGTTTGCCTCTATTCGTAAAAATATATACGTATATTTAAATACACATTACAATAGCATATATTTTTTGCTTTATATAACTTTATGAATGAACTTGACTATTAGAAAGCAAGAAAACTTTTCAACTAAAAGTAAGAACACGTAGACGATCACGGCGCTCTTACAGCCTCTGGTTGAGAATCAATACATTCGCTGTTATTTCAGTCAACAAAAGTTCATGTTAATAAGTGAGTGATTCATTTTTCAATTAGTGTTACAGAAATGCTGGGAAATTAGCATGAAATTTAGCTACAAAAAAAATCAGATACAGAACACATTCTACTCAAGATATTATAAATTATATTATAATTATAAATAACTGCACTTACTGCATCCACCAAAGTGGACAAAACGGGCCGATCCAGCAGGATTCTCTTCAGCATCAGAAGGATCGAGGAACGGGCTTCAGCGTCCAGCACAGATAGAGTGAAGAAGCGCCTCTGAATCGCCCTCAGCTCTACACACACACACACACACACACACCATTACACATTCTGTTAATGTCACCTTTATTCCGTTTGTTTCGCATCTCTCCGTCTGTTTGTCTGTCTGGCTGTGCGTTCATTCATCCATCTCTCCCTCCAATATTAATATCCATCCATTCATACATTTTTTTCTTCTTCGGTTGCATATGTCCGGTTTTCAAATCAGTCATCAGAAAGAGGAAATTCATGCGACGAAACAATATAGTGCTGTCAAACGATTATTTTTTTAAAACTAGTTAATCGCACTCCCCTGACCAAATTAATCACGATTAATGGCGATTAAAAGACTAAAGCTTGGAATAATGGATAATGAGGTGTAATATGTAAATGAATGTAAACTCAACACTAAATATACACTAGTTTAAATACTACAATATAGTTTAGTATAATTTTTGTTCAGTTTGCAATATATTTTCTATAACCCTCCGAGGTCGAGTCACTCTTTGTTCAAGATAAAACAATTTTGGACTTACATATAAGTGTAATTTTGTCATTTTTTGTCAGCTGAAAACAAACTAACTTAATAAATATGTATCACTCTAACATGAAACATATGTCTTAGAAAGTTCATAAAGAATTTACACAAAGCTTAGAATGGTTTTGAATACCGGAAAACCGGAAGCGCGATTAAAGGCGTTAATAAAATTTGTCGCGATTAAAATAATTTAATTAATCGAATGAGTTAATGTGTTAACTTTGACAGCCGTAAAGATAATACAAACCCGAAATACTACGATCTTTATTCTGTTTCCTCAAAACAAGACTTGAAAACTCACCTTTGTTCAGTGAGGTAAGCGAAGACCCTCTCTGAATCTCCAGCGATGACCAGTGGCCATCCACCTCACACACGTCATCTTCAATCCCGCGCGGCTCTACACATAAATCTACACAACAATCACAGAACGATTGACAAACCTCTAAGGCAAACTTATATTTGCCGTTTACAATATTCAAAAAGCGTACCGAAGGATCCATCGCTGCCAATTTGCATTTCCGCGACACTATAGGCCATGACGGTGTCTGGCGGGATCTGTAAATTGATCTCAGCGTCGTTCTGCAGCTTGCCGCTTTCTTGCATTAGGATCTGGAAGGCAGCAGACGCGTTTAGAATAAAAAACATACATATAAATGTGGGAGTAAATATACCGTATTAACATGAATACAAGCACCAGTTATTTTGGATTTTCTGTGCTCAAAAACTTGGTGGTTGATAATAATCGCCGATTTCAAACATGCGTGTCAATATAAACACCAGTTTTGCCATATTTCAAGTCAAGAGCAATCACAAATAAACGGAAACATGTTGTCTTTATGCAGCAGTGCGCGTGTGCGTTGTGTCCTTTTTTTCTTTCTTTCTTTCTTTAAATAATGGTTCCTGAGGCAGACGTGAACATAAGCTTTTATTGGCTCAACAACATGGAACATTGAATAACAACTAAACATTATCTATGCTTAACAGAGACAAAGTAACAAGTAATAATACATTTAACGATTCATATTTGAACAGACGCACAATTTTGCACATGGTAAATCCGCTCTTATGGCTAACGACTAAGAGTTCTGGGGGTTGGAGTTTTTATGATTTTTTTTAAACTAGTATTATTCAAGTAAAAACGACATTGAAGT
The DNA here is from genome assembly GCA_017309775.1 of Paedocypris sp. Pulau Singkep. Taxonomy (NCBI): domain Eukaryota; kingdom Metazoa; phylum Chordata; class Actinopteri; order Cypriniformes; genus Paedocypris; species Paedocypris sp. Pulau Singkep. The sequence goes on along the minus strand of MU204349.1, from coordinate 481,577 downwards.
GAGACACAAGGTAGGTTTGTTAAAAAAAAAAAAAGTATTTTAATTGCCTGAAAATTCCGGGAGGTGCTTATATTCGCGTAAATACGGTATATGCTGTAAACAAAAGCTGGTACACACCTGGTAAAAGCAGGATTTCACCACGGCATTACAGGCAGCCTTCTCCTGACCTCTGTAGGTGATGGAGCAGTCACACGTGGTAAAAATACGCTCTTTAAGAAGAGTGAAAACCTTCTTCCTCTTTAGTGTCTGCTGAATCAACGAGTGTCCGAGGTTGATCTTCCTTCAAGACCAGAGTTAGTCAAACTCAAAGAGTCAAAACAGCGTGTTAACCAGATCTAACCTCTTCCTGCAGTCGCTGACAAGTTTAGGAATGTTCACATCCTCTTTCTTCAGCGTTCCGAGAGACAAGTGGAGCTTCGATGATCCCTGTCCATTCACATTAATGCCAACATCGCTATATCCCACTTCTACTGACCCAGTCTTGGTGTTGTTATGCGTGCCGTCATAGTTCACAAAGACTTTCTGATCACACACTGAAACACACATGAAGATCACATTGGCAAATTGGCTCAGGCGTAGGGATTTCTCGGACCATTTCACCTGGTTTGATGGCTTTGCCCACCAGTAGATGGTTGAGAGTGAACGCCGTGGGTCTGTACTTCGTTTGCTGCCAGAACCAGACCTTCTTTTTTTTGAGCACCACAGCGAGAACTTGAAGCTTTTTCGAGTCATTCAAACTGGCCGCAATCAGGGAACCGTTGGGGTCAATCTGCCGGACCAGCTTCTTGGTCGCGTTGTCAAACATTCCCTGAGCACACAAGAAGATTAACAAGAGTAAAATTGTACATACTAAATAGAATGTGTAACATAACACACTTTTCCAAACTGTCATATGTTATAGGACAAAATTGACAGACCGAACGGCAATGAAATAAGAGAATAGTTTCTCTCATAGAATATCGAGAAGAAAATTGTAAAACGAAAAGCAAAAAGAACAAAGCAACATCCATTTGGAGGAATTTAAACGTATTTTTGAGTATTATATGACATTATATAATAACTAAAAATAAAATATTGACAACGTAAAATGATTTACGTTCACAAAAACGAATAAACTACAATACCGTAACGTTTTTCCTTTTTGATGCGCTGAGGCGATCTGAAGGTAAAAAAGAGCGCGAACTCCAGTGGCACGAGGCAGACGTTTCAGAAAGTGGGCAGCTTACCGCTCGGAAATGAAATATTTAATCGATTGCGGTTTATATTTATATCTTAAAAACTCCCCAAACCACGCAAGAGGACAGCCCAGGGTTGCGGAGAAGAGCGTCAGAGGAGGCGGAGAGGAGATCATGTTGTTGCGGTGGTTTACTACAGCCGATGGAGCCGGAACTTCACGTGGAAGTGAAGCGTACTGCGCATGAGCAAAACACAAAAAAAATCAAAACATTTCGTTGTATTTTTTGTAATGAATTTTTACCTTTTCATCCCATTTGTAATGAGAATTGTGCGAGTTAATGACATCCATTGATACGTATTTTGACGAGGGAGTTTCCCCTTACAACTTCGTTTTCCATTTCATACCACATCCTCTATCACTTCTCCTTCACTTTACATAGAAGTAAGAATTTCAACAATTCTGCCTGTTGAAAGAATAATAACTATTAAAAAAAAATATTTGTTTTAAACAGAGGACGGAATTGTGTCATGTGTTTTTCTGGGATATTACATATGGTATAGAAATTTCCATGGAATAAAAACACGTGAATACTGCAATTAAAAGTCTTTTCACAACAAACACTGAAAATAATAGCATTTTGCGCCATTACAGTGGTCAAAAACTATTCAGGTTTGGGCAAACTATCAAGAGAATGTAGTTTGAAAGGTTAAGGGTTAACACTGGACAAGTGAGATATAATCATAGGATGTGGACAGAAATTAACATTCTTAAAAGATTAGCTAAACCAAAATAGGGATAAAAAAAAAAATTGTACTTTTCATTGTTGGTCTTCACTTGGTCTGTGCGATTTAGTACAACTTCCCTTTTGTTAAAGGAATTGGAATCCAATGATGAAACCTAACACAAAAGCTAAAGTAAAACAAGCTATAGCTGCTTAAGTTCCAGCTGACAGAAGACATTTAATCACAGTAAAGAATTACACGGATCGGCATCTGTCGAATAAAAACAAGACGCGTCTCTTAGGTTTGTGCTTATTAGATTTATTGTGGCCAGTGGTGAACCGACATGCCATTTATTCCCACACGTGTGAAAGCAGCAGTGCACCAGCCGTTTAAATTCTCCAGACGGAAGGAAGCGATGTGCTTATCTGATGGATAAAATAACCCGGGAAAGGCACATCACGTGTAACAGGCAGAGCACCAGAGGCAGCAGCATTCAGCACGGCATCCTTCATTTCATTCCACCAAAGCACTTAGATTGTCCATCTTTCGATATATTAATCATGAATAAAACAACTTTACTTTCTTGAGATTTGTTCCCTTTAAAACTCATTCGCATCTCTGTGGGATTCCCATCACACACACACACACACACACACAAACACACGCGCACTTTTATACTTTTAGCAATTTTTTTTTACAGATAGTTTTTACATGAATCTGAACACATTTGCAAATATACAAATCCGGCCCATTTTTCCGCCACTAATTGCTCATTGAAAATGACTGGATTAGAAACAGGCACTTGGTCTGTGCATTTCTTGCTGGACTACACAAGGCACGAGTAGCTACACACACACACACACACACACTATGTTGTGCTTTACACGTGAGGATCTACACCAGAACCGAGGTCAAAGGTCACCACAGCACCGGGAATTCCAGCTTGGCGAATCCAGGCTCCTTGCGAAGCTCCCAGTAAGTGCCACTGCTCGCCCAGCACTCGTCCTCCGCACGTCTGATTGAGTTAGTGAGAAAACAGCATTAGGACAGAATCTTGTGACTCGGCCTCACAAAGCCTCCCGTGTTTGAAACGCTTGTTTACTTGAAGAATCTGGGCGAGTGCGTCATGCTGTTTTCCTGCAGGACTCGTCTTCTCTCTCTCTGGAGCATCTCTATTCTCTCCTTCTGCTCTTCTGCCCCCGTGACATCTCCCACTTCTAGTAATCTAAAGGTGCAGTTAGTGCAGGAGGAACAGTTTGATTTTAAAAAAGCCTCGAGACAAATTCTCGGGTTCCAGACAAACATTAATTAGGTATTAATATTAAATAGTGTTCTAAATATCAACTCTTCTGTTAGAAAATTTAGCTTCAACAATATATATAATATATAAAAACATAATTTTATAATATATAATATCTATTAGTGAGCAATCTTAGTGGGAGGATGTCATTTAAAAGGTTTTTATACAACAGACAGTTTTAAAAAGTTTATTTTCGTTACATGGTCATTATGTTGTTTATTAATATATCGACTATAAAGTTAACATATATTATTTATATATTAATTATATATTAATTAATTATATTACTAAATAAATAACTCTCTCTTTCTTACTGTATTCCTAAATTTGGAATAAATCTACCTTTGGTCGGGTCTGAAGCGGGTGTCTGTCTGAGGCAGAAGGTTCCTTAGGCCGTCCTCCAGTTCGTTTAACTCGATGGCAAACTGGGTGAAGCCATAAAACTGCTCGTGGTCGTCCGGCATGGAATCTGTGAGAACACGCACACGCTTTATTAAACCACTGATGTGTTGCTGCCCCCTGCTGGAGAATCTCTAATACAAAAATCGCATTCTGCATTTAGCAGACGCTTTAATCCAGGGGTGGGCAAACTACGGCCCGTTAAATGTTTTAATCCGGCCCGCCGAACTTGTGAAAATTAAATGAAAGTCAGATTTTTTTTTATGTAAATCCGGTTAATCTGTTATGAAGGGTTATTTTATTTTTTTATGTAACACATTTAAAAAAAATGCGTATTATTTATTATTTTTTTTTTTTTTAACAATTATTTTTATACTGTCAGCCTATGGAATCAGATGACAAAAATATCAAACTGAAATTTCTAAGAAACTAAGAAAAATCTTCACATTTTTCAACTTTTTTTCAGCTTCAGATTTTTAGTTTGGCCTTCTGGCACAAGCTTCACGTGGGGGCGGCCCTAACTCTGATTGGCTGGTGAGAATGTGATTGACAGCCACCTGACCAGGAAGTCCCGCCCCGCCCCTTTGTCAAATGTTACAACCCAATGTGGCCCGCGAATCAAAAAGTTTGCCCAGCCCTGCTTTAATCGGAGCAACTAGCATGGCGTTATATATAAATACTGTTTTTTTAGAGTTTGCTGTGGCACTGACTTGCTCTCCAGATGCAGGTAGCAGAAGGCGGTTTCCCCAGGTACAAGGCCTCGTTCCATCTGCCAAACAGCGAGTGAATGATGCGTCCATCTGAGTCAGTGACCACTCCCTCCACGTCGTTAGCGGTCAAGCCTCCGCTTCTAGACTGAATAAGCAAACACACAATGAAATCAGCCTTTCATATTTAAAAATACTGCAATTACGTGAAAATCACGGAATATTTTTTTTGTCACCGTATTCATCTTTATCAGTTAGTCTGTTTTCGCGTGTAAACTAAATTCATAGAGTCACGCTCAAGTCACTTGTGATGGGAGGGAAGGAGGGAGTCTTTTTTTGTGTCTTTTTTTGTTTTAAATACTTTTAAAAGATATACAGAGTTAAAATGGCAGATGCATCTTCAGGTTACACCTTGCAACCTAATTTCTTACTTGACGTTAGAATACAAAGTTTGCCTATAATGCAATTAGGGTCTCCTAAAATGAACCCCCATCATGATATTATATACCGGTATTATATATAATGATATTATGCAGATACCGCCTAAAAGCTAGAAAATGCTTATTTTAACTTAACAATGTTTAAAAATCTTAACAATGCTTTCTTTTAACAATGCTCTTTTATCTTGAATACTAGATCAAAAAAATAAAAAGTCAAATATTACTTCTTAATGTAGTAGAGTACATCTCCAGTAGAGGGTGTCGTGGATTCACATGCTATGTCCATATATGGGCGTATTCGCTGCATAAAAGACGCACTTCAATTGACTGTTTTTGTGATTGCTCTGGACTTGAAATATGGAAACACGGGTGCTTATATTTACAAACATTTTTTAAATATGCGCATATAAAACTTTTGATAAGACAAGAAAGTCCTTTATTCGTCTCACAGCGGGGACATTTACGTGTTACAGCAGCACTAGGAAACACAAGCAGCATCAAAAACGTATATACAACTATACAAAAAACAGGTAAATAAGATGTTATAGAATATAGAATATAAAAATATGACAAAGTTATAGACACAACGAAAACACTGGATATGGACACTTAAGCCTAATAATTGGATGTGGATAATTAAAAAGATTAAAAAATGTAAAATTTTCCTCTAAAAAAAAAAAGAGCTTTTATTCAGGTAAATACGGTAATATATATAAACATGTCCATACATACATTTGTATTTACATCTATAAATAGATTTTTTTCCTACCCTCAAAAATCAATATTACCGAATGAAAAACATCCAAAGTATGGTGATAAAATCAGTTTGGAACAAAAGCACCTGGTGTGCGTGGAGAACGTGACGAGTCCCACCTTGAGGAACGTGACTTTGCAGTGGCTGAGGTGTGGCGCGGCGCCGCTGTGCCTGATGGTCATCTCCCCGTAGTGCTCGATCCAGCGCTGCCCGCTCAGAATGTTGTGAATGCAGGAGGTGACTTTACTCCACTCGTAACGCTCTCCCAAACTGAGGAGAAACACTCCTCAGAAACAGCGGCGGAGAGCAAAACAACAACAACAACAACAACGTGAGGCCGGATGACGTTACCCAGGCAGCGCTAGACGAGTGGTTCCCATGGGAACGATCTCCATGGACTTGCCCCAAAATTTGTTCTTCCACCGGACGTCTGGCAGAGGAGCGTGATTTACACACCGGCGCACTTTACTCGCACGCGCTCCACTCACCTTGCACCAGCGTGTAGTTCTTAGACTCACAGTGACAAACAGACACGGGTGGATGATGGCTGACCTGAGAGAGCAAGCAGATCGGCAGGTGAGAGGAGCTTCGCTTCGGGGGGATTGATTGAGTGATTGAGTGATTGATTGATTATATTTATTGCCATTTCAGCTGCAGAAAAAACAGAGCTTCTACCTGTTCAGCGATGAAACGGAAGCCTTTATCCGCTCGGACGCACTCATACGTCTCTCCCAGTACGGGATTAAAGGGTTTTCCTCCGGCTCTGGTGAAGGAAGACGCATACGCAGACACCGCAAACGCTGCCACATACACCTGGAGGAAAACACAAGAGCGTTTACCTGAGAAACCCGAGAGTGTGGGCTGGAAACTAAACTTAAAGAAATAAAGCAGCCAATAGGAACACAGAATCAGACTTTATGGACCTTTAAAATACTTTTCAAACTTTTTTTGTTAAGTGTGTGAGTGAGATTGTCAATATGGCCTTAGTAGTGTAACTGAATACTGTTTATTTTTAGGTGGTTTAAATACAGTTCGTTATAATGTGCTTGCGTTACATTGTAGAATAATTAATAGTTTAATTGTATTTATTTATCTTCCTATAGAATTTAGAAGAGTTTACAGTAGAATCTCTGTCTTATCAGTGCAGTTATTGTTTCAGAATGTTGTTTTACTAATAATCTAACTTTGTTTATAATAGAATGTAATAACGGGGATTCAAGACTATTTTGTGTTTTACTGCTATATTTGTTACATGATTTCTTATTTAAACGTTAATTTAATTAAAAAGTATTTTAGTTTTGAAAAAGTTAGAAAACTATTTTAAGTACACAATTCAAAAGTAACTTGCAGTAATTAATTACTTTTTAAAAGTAACTTGCCCAACACCGATTACAATACAGTTATACATTAAAAAACGTCCTCCCTGGGAATCGAACCCGTAACTCTGGTGTTGCAACTCTATTCTGACCAAACCACCAGAAAGACGCAACATAGAACATCTTTGCATCTTTCTGGTGTATCTGCGGACAAAACGTTTCCATCCTGCGACAGTGTTTAAGCAAAGCCTTGCAGCTGATTGGCCAGACGAGACTTGATACTTCTCTCTGATTGGCCAGTTTCAACAAAGAGATGATTTCCGCTGCGTGATGAATAATCTGGTGCGACCTCACCATGCGCATGTGCGGGTCGTGCGTGTTTGCCGCCGTGTCCAGCAGGTGGCAGTACTCGACTTCTTCGCACAGTCTCTGGAGCGTGTTGATTGGCTCGTTGAGCTGGACGGGCATGGCCACTTTGGACAGATCTTTCCCGATGTTGCTGCGCAGGATGCTCCACAGGTTTACGCTCTCGCTCACACGCGCACAAGGCAAACGTTCCCGCCGCTTGCCCGAGCTCTCCGTGCCGTTCCCTGAGAAGCACACGATCCCTTTCTTTAGGAGACGTCAGGTTTTTTGAGATTTAAAAATGGTTCATTTAATACCGTATTTATGCGAAGATAAACACCACTTTTTTTTTTCAGAATTTTTGACGCTCGTAAATTTCGCTCACAAACTCAATCAAATCGCTCTGTCTGATACACAGAGAAAAACAAAACTGTTCTGATATTTACATCTAACAAAAAACGATTTAAAGTCTGGATTATGGGAGGTAGAGTTTTTTTTAGGACTAGAATAATTTTTTTACGATTATTTAAGTAAGAACAACATTGAAGTGATACGAGTCACAAGTTAGTCTTTTTAAGAGAAAATTTGCATGACTTCAATAAAAATTCTTAAAGATTTTTTTTTTAAATCTGCAAAATCTAAGATTTTTAAGATTTAAGATTTTTAAGAAAAATAATTTTTCCCATTTTTACTTTGCGGCAGAAAAATCAGGGGGTGCTTACATTTGTGTAAATACGGTGTGACAAATTGAACTTTATTTTAGATGTTGCTCACCAAACAAGTCTCTTCTGTTGGCAATCTCGTTCCTGCAAAACTCCAGCGATGTGCTGTCACTGACGTCGCTGACATACGAGTCGTCATCCGACACCTGCGGACACGCACACTCCAGTTCCTCTGCTGGCTCATCCACTTTATCAAACTGGGATTGGTTAAGCTGGCGCGTGTGGGAACTACCTCGTTCTCCGAAGAGCTTCCAGACACCAGATATTCTTTAGCGTCGAAAAACTCGGACAGGGACTCCGGGATGGATCCTCGACTGTCACTGGAGGCCTGATGGAGCAAAGGGCGCGGCCCGTCGAGAGCGTCCTGAACCACACGGGTCATGATGACATCATCACCAGCAGAAAGAAAGGAAGGAAAAGTGAGGGAATGTGGTCAGGTCTGGTCAGAACCATATTTATGCATTTATTTGTTTGATTTTTTACTCCATGTTGGCATCAGTATATTATTGGCAATATGGTCTTTGGTGTTCACAATATTACACAGTTTTACACTTCAAAAAGAAAAACATCTTTGTAACAGTCAATAAACAGCAATGGATACGCAACATTTCAAAAGAACTTTTAATAAAAAATTTTGATCAAATCTTTCATGCTGATTTCTGTTAAAATTGTAAAACCCTTTATTCTTAAAAGCAGTCTGTTAAAATATGGTCCGAGTAAAACTTTTGTCTAATTATATCAATACAGTCAATTAAAATATGCTTTACAGACAAGGCTTTCCCGCACCGATCACAAAGTGGTTTTTCTTCACCCAATTAATAAATATCAAATAATAAATATTTATAAATATAAATGAGTGATTCTGGAATGTCCTTCTACACCTGATAACTTTTGTTAAGAGATGGGTTCACTTCACTTCAAAAAGTTTGTTATTTTTACATTCATCCCATTCACAATGCCGTTTACTCTTTATATATGTATGTGCTTCCGATTTAATGTCCGACACTGGAATCTGGCTCCTTTTTGAAATGGTCCATTTACACCAGTATAGTAGTTACTGCTATTACACACACGTTCCACTGACATACCGTGGTTCCTGAATATAAGGCCTATCCGGACTTTATAAACCCTGATAGACTGAACATCACTTCATTTCACACAATCTTCTGTCCCAAATGTAATTCGGTTCATTGGGGGAAATGTGGAGATAAAACTGTCGACATCAGATTGTTTCGCAACGTGGTTGACGTCAGAGCAAACAGAGACTTGTTTTGACCGAATTTGAACCTTTTTTTCCACAGAATTCATGCCCTTTTCATCGACTCATCAACACATTTGAAAAAGAAATGTAGCATTCCTACATTAATATGCGTAAAAATGTAGCGGCTTGAGTCAAAGTCACTGCGCAGCTACATTGTAGGTCGGATTTTATACAATAAAAGAGCAGATGACGGAAATTACCTAAATATTAGAATAATTGATAAACAGATAAATTGCAAATTACCTAAATATTGAATAATTGATATTTTAACCCTTTAAAAAAAAAGTCATATTTTATTATTTAAGGACTTTTATTATTTGTATGAACTAAATCTCAAGACAAAATGTACGATATAAAGCGCTGAAGAGTTTTGTCACAGATGGTGTCGAGTATCTCCCAAGCCACCGTGTGAAAGTCTCGCCCACAAACCTTCTCACTGATGCAGTCCAGCGCGTTCCTGACCCGGTCTCTCTCCGCACAGAGCGACGCGTACGCCGACCGAAGACTGGAGTGAACTGTCAGGAGACAAACCAGAGCACGTTTACTCCTCCAGCAGGTGATTCCAGACAGACATGCCCACCAGCTCCAGCCAGCTGAACAAACTCCTCCTGTAAGCGAGACGCTTCCGTTGGAGAGTCTGGACTGTCCAGGCACGAGTCTGATGACACCGGCTCAGAACACAAGTTGGGATGAGACACGTGTAGACGAGCAGGCGTGGCTTCCGGAAGCTGAGGGAGAAGGAGAAAGCCGCGTGAGACGGCAGGATGGAGAGCGTGTGCCGCGCGCGGGTTTCATCTCGGGCACCTGAGGCAAGCTTTTATTCTCCTTGCTGTAATTCTTGGATCGCCACTTTTTGTGTCCACGCTTTTCTTTTTTGGCGCTTTCCATCTGGATGAGAGACACAGTTATGAGGATTTACATCAGCACACAGTGACCTGCGTTGGGATCTTGATGCTTGCCTGATCTATAAATAATCCACAAAACAATTCATGACTTGTGCTGGTGTAAAGCAGTGGTCACCAACCTTTCTGGCGCCGCGGACCGGTCAACGTTTGAGAATTTTGGTCACTTATGGTCAGATTTTTTTTATTTTCTTTAATCCAGTCTTTAATTTAGTGTTTAACATATAATAGTATGTATTTGTATTTAAACATGCATTAAAAAACAGTTATACCAAAAGATAAAGTGACTTAACAGTTTTACTTCATAATATTTGAAGTTTATTTTTATATCAAAATTGAAAAAGAAAAATCTATATTTGCTTTTTTGTTGAAAAATGTCAGCCACACGCAACTGAACGAGAGACGCTTCCGATTTAGAACGAAAATGCAGCCTTAAATAATCAGAACGAAAATGTGAATCATTTTCAATTGTTTTCTTACCGCGGACCCGGCTTTGGGGACTCAATTACTTGAGTAAATGTGTAAAAAGTATTTTTGGCTGTTTTGTTCTTAATATAGAAGCAACTTTTGCCCTCTACTTGACTACATTTGTGATTGAGACATTTACCGTTACTAGTTACAATGTGATTGTGCGAGACAAGTCGGCATTTTTTTCTACCGCAGTAAAGCTGATATCGCCATCTGCAGGATGCTTGAGTTCTTTTCAAATTGGATACTTTACGACTTCTACTCAAGTCTTCTTGGAATCGATGTAATGGAGTCATTTTCACAGACACACAGTTCCAGTACCTGCAGCATGTGGATGGCCGGAGTGGAGAACGCTCGCTGAAGCTCTTCCATGTTTTTCAACAGCAGAGTTAATTCCGGCAAAGTAGATTCACACGCTGTCAGATCTAAAGCAGTACGTATAGTAAAGAGTGAGTATCATCCAGAATAAATCTATACTTTTTATACTTTTAATAACTTTTTGTCCTCCATATAAATAAACCCTGGCAAAATTAAACTCTGAGCAAATAGGAGCGAAATTCACGCAAGCACGGCATTGTGGGATCTGTAGTGTGTCGTCAGCACTTCATAATGCCGCAGCATGTGAAGGTTATTGAGGGCCGAATATAATATCTCAACCCATATGGTTAGAGCAAAGCAGCCAACCTTTGCAGCACGTCTCCATGTCCTGCGAGTTCTGACGCCAGCTGCTCCTCAGCAGAGCCAGGGGAGGTTTGGAGGGAAGGGAACGCTGTGGACGGAGAACACCAGCAGCATGCGTGATCACACAAGCCCAGTCAATCATTACTCACAGGCTTTGGAGCAGAACGGCAATAAACGGGCATTTTACAGGTTGCTCACACCCTGTTGTTCGAGGGTTTTGGTCCAAAAGTCTACGGAGAACTACACGACGAGTAAAAAAAGTCAAATACTCGTCTGCTGGAGGCGGGGTCAGACGGCAGCAGCCTATCGGGAGGCTCCATGGCGATTTCATTCTGCCGGAAAACGCGGTGGTGATGTAACTGCCCCACCCACTCGTTGAAGAGGTCACATGACTTTGCCTGTGAACAGCACGAGTGTTATCCTGAGAGCGGAGCAGGTTCTGCGTGGATCTTCTGCTCGACACCTTGAGGTGGTAGATGCTGTCCTCCGTGTCCAGGTCAATGCTCATCGACTTCTTCTTCATAGACATGACCGAGAGGCCAACATCGATGCGGCCTCGCAGACGTCCCTTCTTCAGCTGAGAGATGACACCCATTATATTCATTTCACAAACAAAACGCATTAGTAGCAGGTAGTAGTTGGAAATCTCTCCTTCAAACACTCACATCAATCCCAGTCTTGGCGTAGGTGAGAATCCCGTTTTCGAGCAGAAAATATCTCTAAAGCAGAAAAACCAATGAGTGTGGGCGCTCTTCTTCTTGACCCTCGCCGTGAGTCACGTGACCACCTTGTGCCAGCCTTTCATTGGCCACTTCCTCTTTTTCAGCAGAAGGCCTTCCTGCTTCTCCGGCTTCTGGAGGCTTTCCGTCAAGCTTCTCCGGCCTCCGGGAGGCGAGAGTGAGCTGTAGTGCTCGAAAAGCTACAACGTACACGAGGTTAAAATAAACGCACACGTCCATCCACGTTTGATCTCACCTGTCTGTCTTCGGAGGAGTCGCTCTCCTTCCTCTGCGTGGAGGCGGTGAGGGTGGGCGAGGTGGGCACGGGGGGCGGCATCTGTGGCGATGTGCTTCGCTCATCAGAACTCATTTTGAAATGCAGCGACTGTCTGGGAACATGAAGGGAGATCACGTCAAACTCAATCAAAAATAGTCAACCGCTGACGCACAGTGATATGAATCCACACCGGAGAACCTGGAAAAATTTGAATATCGTGCAAAAGATCCTACGTTACGTGACTTCAAAGCCGAACAAACACGAGACTCATCGCGTGGTGCTTGGTTTCCAAATAACATGCAAAATAAGTTGGACCGTTGAGCAAGTGGCCGGTTCTTTGCCGCTTTCATCCGTATAGACTGAACCAGTCTGAGATTCAAACCTGCAACCTGCGTGGCCACAAGTTCAGCTCGCTTCCACTAGGCCACAATTAACCCTTTTCTTCCACAACAACAGGCCAAACAACTACTAGTGAGTAAGAGAAACGTCAGAAATGGGAGCACATGGTTTGGAGAACTTTATTTGGCGATGTAGGGTGAAGAATCCAGATCAAACGCGGAGAATTTCCTCGAAGGCGCTGTTGTGACTTGCTCACATAAATCCTACATTTGGTACATGCTGTTCTTTTAGTGTTATCCATTCTTTTGCCAGTGAACCATAGCGTCTCTCTCTGTGCGCGCGCGCACACACACACACACACACACACACACACACACACACAGTTACATAAATTGAAGTGCTTCATGACTTGATTTACGTAACCAAAACACCCAAATTGACATCGACAGACAAGTCAAGTTGATCAATTTGTTATAGGTTGAAAGAAAAAAAGAAGGAGGAAGAAATTGAGAAGAGACAGAGAGAACAATAGACTGATGGGAAGAGAGGACGTAAGGAAGTGTGTGAGGCAAAGAAAGGGTGAAAATGAAGGAGAACAGTTGGAGAGAGATTAAGTGGAGAAAATGTGAATGAGAGGTTGAGTGGAGGACAAAAAGTGGGAGAGATTGAGTGGAGGAAATAGAGAGAGAGAAAAAAGTGATAGGGAAAAAGAAAGAGAGAGAGAAAGATTGAGTGGAGGAGAGAAAGTGAGAAAGAGTAAGTGGGGGTGAGAAAGTAAAAGAGAAATTGAGTGGAGGAGAGAAAGTGACAGAGATTGAGTGGATGAGAGAAAGTGAGAGAGACTGAGCGGAGGAGAGAAAGTGAGAATGATTGGGTGGAAGAGAGAACATGAGAGAGAGAGAGAGACTGAGTGGAGGAGAGAAAGTGAGAAAGATACTGAGTGGAGGAGAGAAAGTGAGAATGATTGGGTGGAAGAGAGAACATGAGAGAGAGAGACTGAGTGGAGGAGAGAAAGTGAGAGAGATACTGAGTGGAGGAGAGAAAGTGAGAATGATTGGGTGGAAGAGAGAACATGAGAGAGAGAGACTGAGTGGAGGAGAGAAAGTGAGAGAGATACTGAGTGGAGGAGAGAAAGTGAGAGCGAGCGACTAAAAAAAGGGGGTCAGCCAGTAAACGGTTGAGTGGAAGAGAGAACGTAGGGGTGTGAGAAAAAGTGTGTGTGAAGAGAAAGTGAGAAAGAGTTTAGAAATGGACGCGAGAGAAAGACAAAGAGAGAGAGAGAGAGAGAGAGAGAGAGAGAGAGAGAGAGAGAGAGAGAGAGAGATAGTTGCATCTCCCATGGTCTTGTCCTTCTGGCATTATTCACCAGAGCTTTCCTTTGAAGAACAGACAAACTTCACAAACAGCAGCTCACGAGGACGAGTTCCTTCCATCCTCAGGACACAATGCTTCTTCTTCTCTTCTCTTTCATTTCATTTACGAGAGTCGTCCAATCAGAGGTGAGCTGTTCACAGAGCCGGGCATGTGTAGAGCTGCAGTGAGGTATTTGGGTGTGTGTGTGTGTGTGTGTGTGTGTAGGTGTGTGTAGGTGTGTGCGTCTGAATGCATGACATTATTTGAGGAAAAACAAATTCCTGTGGTTTGTGCACACTGCAAACATCTCAGCGGAGAGACTCCAGGAACAGTGTCGCTAACTTAACACTTAACACAAACACACTTTTTAATTAAGAAAAACGGGTTTTATGGCAAAATCATGCAAATTGTATATTTTGGGAATGTGTACGTCTAGGTCCTAGCGACCTAGCCTGTGATTGGCTGCCTGTCAATTCAGGGGGTGTGTCCAGCCTTGAGGTCCAGAGATACTGGGATTGACTCCAGAACCTCGTGACACAGGGTCATTTTTCAAATGGAAAAAAAGAAGAAAAGCTACAGATTAATTTTTCCCAATTAAACTACTTTTTCATAATTAAATTAGTACTACATAAAAATTCCCCCCAAAAAACTTTTTTCTGTTTGGAAAACCTTTTTGGAATGTCTATATAGCAATACGAATATGTCTATTATACTACACGCGTATTCTATCATTTTAAAGTATAATTATGCTACAGTAATTATAGTATAATATATGTACTATACTCTACTACTACAATACTTCTAAATTCAAATTAACTGTATCCCTGTGTTTTATCATCTTATTATAATTATTTATTCTGAGCGACTTACAAAAAAAAACCATTAACGTAAATAAAAGCAAAACATGTCTCTCAAAGCGCATAAAAAGATTATTGATGAATTGTTTAATGCTTATTAGTGCTGTTTTTGAGGCAGTTTTATAAATCACAGAAATTGTCGTTTCCAATATCATGGAAACGAAACGTTTTGTCGGTAGGTTTGTTTGTAAGTGTACGTAAACACTGCAACAAACACACGTTTACTGTGAATAGGTGCATTTACATAAGTACATACGCAAGCATATACGTAAAAACAAATCAAAGAATGTAAATCATGCGTTTTGTGACGTTCACAAGAGGCGGAGTCTGAGTCATGTGACTGACGCTGATGTAAATATGAGCTGAGGCCGGTCCAGGCAGGGCGAGGAGGCGATGTAAACAAAAGGAAGATCAACACCAACGCACAAGAGCTTCTTCTCAGGTCAAACCTAAAAACCTGTTGATCTCCACGAGAACAAGCCACTGAGGCACGCCAGGGGAAAAACTCAAGACGCCAGTGACATAACGCCAGTCAATCATTAACGCGCTCACAACTCACGTTTCACCAAACGGCCAATAAAGCCACGACAGAAAGTGGGATGAAGGGCACAGCAAGGCGAGGACGAAGGACGAGTTGCTCCTGACGCGTCTACAGTTGGAGTCGGATAAAAGTTTGTCCTTCCTTCGAGCCATCCTGACGCTCGGGCAGAGATAAAAGACAAATACAAGGCTGGTGTTGTGTAATGGAAGCCAGGCCACCAGTGAAAAACAAGATAACCTTTGAGGTCTCGGATCCTCCACCCGTCATCCAACCCTCATCTTTGCAGCACATGATCAGTACTGTTATTTTAAGGTTTTTCCATCCACTCATCCATCTAGAAGTAAAACCAGGCGTAGGTTATTAGTCAAGAACCCTCAAAAAAGCAGCATGGAGAAGATCAACTGACAGTGAGACTTCTTGCATTTTATACGTCGTATTGCAAGTTCTTCATCTGAACTGGAAGCTTCAGCCAAAGCCAGACATTCCTGACACACGTGGCGAAAACGTTCGTTCTGATTCTGACTGGGTTTTTACCTCATGACTCCAACAGGAAACGCCGTTTATTTTTAAAAACCTGCGTGAATCACCTGAAGTTTCCAACCGAGTTCCACAGCGACGTGACGCTTTTCAAGTTTCTCTGACACAAAGCGCAAAAGATGAAGGCGACGTGTGTTACACAACTCTATTTGCATACACATTGGCTCCTACACAAACACACACGTTCATCACGAATGACCGGAACTGGACATCAAAACAGCCTGACCGTCAAAGTTGCTTATAAAAAATGTCATAGAATTGTTGAAGACATCAATCAGTCTCTCACTGAAGCGACGTTTAAGTGACGTTAGAATGACGGTTCATCGGTTAAATACTATATGTGGTTGTGTGTGTGTGTGTGTGTGTGTGTGTGTGTGTGTGTGTGTGTGTGTGTGTGTGTCAGTGAGCGGGAGCGCGCGCGCGGCTTACGTTTGGAGTGACAGCGTGGCGTCTGTGGCGTCTGCGCCCTCAGCTCTTCTTCACCATCCTCCTCAGCTCATTTTAGCCAGTTCTGGGAAAGTTTGGCGAACGAACCGTCGCCGGGCTGTAATCCGAGAGTGAGCGACTCTTTGCTGGTTTAAAGTTCGGCGTTTCAAGCTCAGGTTGCTCCTACCGGCGGTTTTAAGCTCCGCGGTGAGGTGGAACATGGGGGCGGGGCTGTGGCGTGAGTGGCATTGTGTGAGCCAATGGAAGTCCCGCTCGGCTTTTGTTGCAGCCTATCAGGAGGCGGTGATTTAAAAAAGGCAAGAATTCGTTTGCGTGTTAGTGTGTTAAAATAACGTTTATTTCTGCGAGATGACTTTTTTTTTTTAAGATTTGACATCAAATGAACCAAAAAAATGTAATAGGCTGAAGTATTGCTTATATTTGCCAATTCTTTTACATCCGTTTACATTTTACGGAATCAGCTTTACAACAATCAAAACGAAACAATAAAAAAAGCAAATAAAAAAAACACCCCAGCAAATTACTGATCAAGAATCTCAAGAATATAACTACATTTAACATACACATTATATAACATATAACATTATATAACTACATAATATAACATACACAATTTTTTGGCAATTTACTAATTTATTGTATTACTATATTTATTCTACTTTACAATGACAATGAGTAAATCTCATCAAACGGATTTGTGTACCATATAGTGTGAATGAATAGCTTCGTGGTTGCTTGAAGACGTGTTTAATGTGTTTAAGAAATACAAATTAAACAATTTTTCTAATGTGGATGCCAAAGTGAAGAAAGAAACAGTGCCCTCTATGGGTAAAACAGAGATTGCAACGTATTTTACAAAGCAAGTGAGTTGGTCAATAAAAATACAAATAACGTTTTTATTTAATGCTTTTTTCTCAAATTTGGCGATTTAAATCGCTCTTCGCGTGATCACACATCCTGCCAATCACCGTCAGTGGGAGGGTCTATTTACAGGGTGGGGCACAATGCCTTATAGTGAATCAATGAGCAAAGCAAAGACGGTTCATTCTTCACTTTATTCAAATCGATTTCTGCAATCGACCAGGAGCAAAATACACAAACAAAACTAAAACTCACAAGGCAAACAAAACATCTCTGTGTGTCTATATTGTCTATCTACAGTTTCATTCCAGTTTATCTTTATAAAGTCGTGTACTCTGTGCTCTTTTCTTCCGAGTCCTCTGTCATTTCAGACATGTTTTCAGAGACTTGAGTCCTGCGAATGAAAAAAACGAGTCGGTTAAATTCCAAAAACTTTTAACGTCATCTGGATTAATCCGGATTAAGACAAATCAGTTTGGAACAAAAGCAATTCAGTTTTAAACTACTCGATCTCCATCAATTTAGTCTAATTGCTTCTGATTTATTCCCCATCAATAAAAGTCTGAACCCACGTCTAAAGTCTGAAGGTCCGTGTGATGCTGAGCCGTTACCTGTCTTTGAGGAACCAGGATGGAGAAGTGCGGGGACGCAGAGACAAGGACCGCAGAGCCTCGGCAGCAAAGACGTTCCTCCTCCCGAATCTTTGCGGAAGGTTTGCGGAAGGTCCGGTCCCAGAGCGGCCGAAGCGCTGGGGGAGGTTGATGGTCTTGGGAGCCCGGTCTGGTGTCCCAGTAGAAGGGTTCCGGCCGAAGCGGAGCGGCAGGTTGATGTGCAGGTGCGCTGGTTTGGCTGTTATCGGATGCAGGCGGATGATGGTGGGAGAATTGACTCGGCCGCTAGTGGGCGCCACATTGAGAGTGAAGTCTTCTATCTCCAGACTCCTGGGAATCTCTTGAGCATCCTGACAACGGGTGATTTAAGTAATTAAATGAACATACTTTTTTAATTAAAAAAAAATTGTAATAGTTTATTCATTAAATAAAAAACACAATTAATCTATAAATCACCTGATTCGTAAAAAAATAAAAAAATAATATATATATATATATATATATATATATATATATATATATATATATATATACAGTATACACAATTTTGACCATTATGAATATAACTGTAAGATTAATCGTAATTAATATTATTATTTATTTCATTTATTATTAAATAAAATTCACATGTAATTTGTCACATACAAATTATACGTGGTACAACATGTAGTGAAATGTGTTTTTGATCGTTCCAGCGTTTAAACATAGGGATGAGGGAGATAAAAACAAAGATATGAATAAAATTATAAAGGATAAAAAACAAGGATACAAAAGAAAATTGTATGTCATAAAAAATGTTTTTATTACATGAAAAAAAACATTTATACAAATTAAAAATGCACAGTCATATTCATATTTCTTCATATTTACTTTTCATTCTATTCACACAAATCCTTCCCTGAATTCCTCTCAACATGGATGCCACTCACCTCTGGAAAGCGCTGCCAGGTGAGTGTGTCAGCATCACTGTCGTCTGGAGGCGGAAGCCTGAGAGCAGAGACGTCCCTCAGCATCAAGCTGCTCAGGATGCCCAGTGCTGTGGAGAGAAGAGCGAAGCAGGACATCTTACAGGCTTCTGATGAAGCCCACCAACATCACACGGCTTTTATAGAATTAGCCATGGAGCTCACAAAGACATTCCATATCATGTGCTCACGTCCGTGCATACTTGATATCTTAACAAACACGCACCTTCTTCATTCATTTCCACTAATGACCCTCTTCTGTGTTTCGTAGCAACTGGTTCTTCTAAAGGAAGAGCAAAAGTCCTGATCATAGAGTCCATATCATTTTTTTTTAACATCATTAATGTCAAGATTGTTTAAAAGGGTACAATGGAAATTTGTGAATTACTAGTAGTTGTAGCGTCAGTATATTAGTAATGCATATTATTTTAGAATCAGGTATATGAGTCATGTACATAGTAATAATAATGATGATAATAATAATAATAATAATAATAATAATAATAAGTGTTTGTTATAAATTGCCCTTAAGCGACTTTTCTTATACTATATTATTGTAAATTATAAATTATTCATGAATAGATTTATTTTATTTTAAAATATTATTTTAAAAATGGCTAAATGTAAACCAAACATTTGTGTTTTTAGTATATATATCCAAGTAAATTTATTGTGTGTGTGTGTGTGTGTGTGTGTGTGTGTGCGTGTGTGTGTGTGTGTGTGTGTGTGTGTGTGTGTGCGTGTGTGTATATATAATCCTAGTTGTTGTATTTCCCTGCATAATGTGTGTGCTGAATTGTGCTAGTAGCAAACGAAACTTGAAAATAGCTGCGAATAATTGAACATGATTCCCACTGATTCCTATTTAGAAAGTAAACGGATAAACACGATAAGTGAAAACCCCTTTTCGCCCTGTATTATTAAGACTAATAGCTGGAGAAACATTCAGTTGCGGAGGTCACAAAGGTCACTGGATTATCTACGAGACCCTCAGGTGAGTCTGTCTGACGTGTATGTGCGTAAGGGATTCCTGACACGCCGGACATGTCGGCCTCTCGCTTCCAGTTGCTCTAATCACTGGTCTGGTATTTAAACACTATGTGCTAATTGGAACGGTGTGAAGAAGAGGAGTCGATCCTGTGAGCGTCAGAGCAAGACAATATTTTACAGTTCCGGTTCTTTGTGCTTATTGGATTTATTTTAATAGTTGAAAATTATTGTCAAAAGAGCGTATACGGTATTTTTTTTTACATTTTTTTACGGTACAACAACTACATCCTTGCCACTTCACAGCATAATGTCCCCATTGTTCGCCATTATAATACAGTAAAAAACTGTAAATATGCGTTGTCTGTGATAGAATAGAACATTTGCGTATTAATAGAAAGTGCAAATTTAGAACTATTTTATGCACAAAATCCTATAGGTAAAATCCACGCATTTGTGGCCCTGCCCTGGTATGTAAAAGAAACCGTTTCCTAGTATTTTCCCCGAGTGGTTCAAAAACCGTCTAAAATAATTGATTTATTTGAGTCTTTTTCCTGATATTAAAAGATGTATTTGTCGCAGTTCGTACCTAAACTCCATTTCCCAGAATCCCACGTGCTTCCCGACAGTCTGTATGTATTAATCACGTGTTTCAACTAGTTATCGGTGTTATCATTAGTTATCGGTGTTATCATTAGTTAGTGTATTTATTCACTGCTGCGGGTGTTATGTCGCTTATTTCTGGCTTCTGTGGATTATTAACTTTCTTTCTGCTTCGTCTGATGAACTATTCACTTTTGCCACCAGAGGGCAGTGTAGGACTATCGCGCGTGTTTCGCCAAACATTTTCACATTTTTTTCAATGTACGTATATACGTATTTTATGCATATCAAGTTTGCTTCATTTGTATAATTTACATTTGCGTGTGAATACATTTGACAATCTTTTGAGTTTCACAAACAACTGTAATGTGCATATTAATATCGACATTCTAAAATGCAATTCTACTACGTATTATTGATTATCTGATATAATTTAGATGTTTTCATAGTTCCTCGCTCGCTCATGCCGTCCGGCTTTTAGCCTGATTGTGGCGATGTTTGATTGGACGCGGGTCAGAGTGTGCGTTATTAGCCTTTCCTCGTCTCCCAATCATCTCTCTTTTCATTTTCACGTGCATCATTTTAATCGATCAAAAATCTTCCTCAGAGACTCGGCCTCGGCGAGACCCCAGGGCCGTCCAATCACGCGTGTGCTGATGGCGGCGTGTTTTTCCGGGCGGAAGCTGCTGATGAAGGATCCGGAAGCCTAGAAAATGGCCTTTAATGACGGAAGAGGGTGTGTTTGCACACGCACACACACACACACACACACGCACACACACACACACACACACACACACACACGCGCACACACACACACACGCACACACACACACACACACACACACACACACGCGCACACACGTTTTTACTCGATGTCTCTATCAGAACACTGCATCAGTAGCTTTGAACTTCAGACCTCTGCAATCATCTACAAGTGCAGGATCATAAAAGCCCAGAAGACTGGAGGTAAAACAGAGCCTGGTGGCAGAGGTGAAGTAAAGCATCACAGAAGACGGGGTGACCCGGGGTCGTGACCTCTGACCTCCTCAGATTCCTGAGAAGTGGAAGGAGTGGGTGACCTTTGACCTTTGACTGAAGCTGAACCACACACCCCCTGTCTTGTTCATCACTGTTGTTTCACTGCATCGTGTTCTTTTCACCGATTGCACATTTTTGGTACCTTCTGTAAATTGCACATTTTTTTATCTGTAATTGAAAATTGCACAACATTTTTTGTACCACTTGTATTTTGTTTAAATCTGACGTTTTTTTCTTGTACAACTTTGTACTGGTACTTCTTGTAAATTGCTAATTTTTTTATCTGTAATTTAAAAATTGCACAACATTTTTTGTACCACTTGTACTTTTTGTAAATCGCACGTTTTTTTCTTGTGCGACTTTGTACTAGTACTTCTTGTACATTGCACATTTTTTTATCTGTAATTGCAAAACGCTCAAAATTCTTTGTACCATTTAGTACTACTTGTACTTTGTGTAAATCACACAGCTTTGTACTAGTACTTCTTGTACATTTTTGTGCTACTTGTATTTTTGTAAAATTGTCTATTTGTAAAGATCATGTGATGAGTAGAGAAAGCAATTGCAGAGTTATAAAGCTTTGGCTTTGACTTTTAACTTATCTTCTAAAACAGACGGCCACAGTTAAAGCGAGCAGTGATAATGCTCTTGTTCTCCTCTGTACAGTCTCGGAGCTACTAATCCTAATTTACAACAGTCAAACACATTTTTTGGTCATGACTTAAAACGCAGTGAAAGATGGACAGACGATCCGTGCCGGAGAGCCAGCCGACGGTGGAAAAGCAAGATGCTTGACTGAAGCGTAGTGGAAGAAGACACACACACACACTTCTCTGCAGGGGTGTAAGGTACTTGGGTAAATGTACTTTGTTACTTTACTTAAGTATGTTTTTGGCTACTTCGTACTTGCAACTGAGTATCAAAAATGTAAGCGACTTTTACTCTCTACTCCACTGCATTAGTGATTGAGTACCTGTACTTTTCACTCCACTACATTTGAACAAACACCTATCGTTACTACCGTCCTAATCACTTGAGAAGCAACTCAAACTAGACCTTGAATACTCAGAAGAGGAAGAATGTGTTTTACAAATGTTATTATATAATATATAACTTTCTTATAATACATATAATATATAGTTTACTAATCAGTATTTTATTTTATATCTACCTGCAGTGAATGAGACTGACTTTTTGTTCTTTTTATCTACTTTGTTCTACCTTTTTTTTTTCCAAACATTGAGGTTAAATTCTGTTTCTGTATTAGAAAACAATAGTTTGTTTTCACATTTCTTTTTTTTGGGCCTGCATTGAGTAAAATCCGAATAAAATACTTCAAAATACTTAAGTTCTTTTAAAATGTGATACTTTGCTACTTTGACTCAAGTCTTGTTGGAATTGGTGACTTGTTACTTGTAATGGAGTCATTTCTACAGTAAGTATCTGTACTTTTACTCAAGTATGGCTGTCTGCTACTCTGTTCTGACATCCCGACTCTCCGTCACCAGGCTTTACGAGGAACGCTAAATCTCCGGCGACGCTTCCCCGCAGAGGTTTGTGTTCGCTCGAGCTGTTCGCAAAAGCAACTGGGCCGTTTCCCCGCTGTGTTGTGAAAACAGGAAGGTGACGAAAGCCGCAATCGTGACTTCTGGCCTGGTGTTGAAAAGCCGCTCTGAGGAGCTGGGAATCAGACGGGGGGAACTCTAATGCTGAGTGACGTTCCCGATCCACCCGGGGAAAGAAAACTATTCCAACCTTTCAGTTCACACGTGATGGGGGGTAAAATTATATTACAATTAACAAGTAAAATATAAATGTAGGCTAGTCTGAACAGGTTATTATTTCTCCTACCAATGCTAAAAATTCAAGTTATGTGTTTGGAAGTATTATTAAAACTAAAAAACAATCATAATCATGCATTTTATTTATTTATGTGTCTTTAAATAGAGCGCAATAAATAAAAATAAAAATCAACAAATAAGTAAAATATGAGCATAAAAGTCAGCAATCAAATTCTAAATGTTTCAAACTAAAAGTTCTTCATTAAGCTACATTTGATATAAAAAAATGTTTGCCTCTGATCTTTGCAACATTAAATGACGAAAACAAGAATTAAAGTAGCATTTTTTTTATTTGAAATCTTCCCATTTCTCTTCATAGTGATTTCATCTGTCGATTCTTCATATTTCCTTTTTTATATCAAATACACAAAATTGTGAACATATGATATAAGTGTGTGTTTGTGTGATACATGTATTCACACACACACACACACACGCACACACACACACACACACACACACACACACAGAATCTACTCGTCTATATATCCTTGATTTAAAAGTAGGACTTGCAAAAATTCCGATAGAATTAAAAGGGAAAAAAAAAACAGACAAACTTTCTGATGGCCTATTTATTTGAACTTGTTTGAGAGAAGCAAATAAGACGTCAGAAGAAACACACAGTGGAACAAATATTCCCAGCATTTACTGTGCTGGAGAATCACATAACAACACACCGGGGAGTAAAAGTCTTGTGTACGTGTGTGTGTGTGTGTGTGTGTGTGTGTGTGTGTGTGTGTGTGTGTGTTTAAGTGGGCAAAAGCAGGGCGAGCGAGAGAGAGCGAGAGAGAGAGTGAGCGAGAGAGAGAGAGAGAGACAGAGAGAGAGAGTGAGCGAGAGAGAGAGAGAGAGAGAGAGAGAGAGAGAGAGCGAGCAGGAGGGATTTAGTTGCTGACAGCTATGACTGATGATATGTTGGGTCTACAGCCTGAAACAGTAGATGGTATCAAAGTAACTGGAGATTAAATCAGACAGAACACACACTTACACACACACACACTTTTTCCATTACTGTCTGTGACTGCTGCACTTTACTGTCGACTGTATCGGGTAAGTGATGCGGGACAGTGTGTAGCAGCTGTAGAGGGGCATTAGTCTGCCATTTCTTCACCTACACACACACACACACACACACACACACACACACACACACACACACACGCCCGTTTCCCAGCAGACTCGTTACAATTCTCACTCTTTCTACTAATTGGTCATTTTGAACACTGATGTCATTGTGTTGGAAATGAGGTCACAGTGATTGGTCTCTGAGAGAGGGCGAGAGAGAGAGAGAGAGAGAGAGAGAGAGAGAGAGAGAGAGAGAGAGAGAGAGAGAGAGAGAGAGAGAGAGAGAGAGAGAGAGAGAGAG
>MU204349.1:443966-456938 GCA_017309775.1 Paedocypris sp. Pulau Singkep | reverse complement strand
GAGAGAGAGAGAGAGAGAGAGAGAGAGAGAGAGAGAGAGAGAGAGAGAGAGAGAGAGAGAGAGAGAGAGAGAGAGAGAGAGAGAGAGAGAGAGAGAGAGAGAGAGAGAGAGAGAGAGAGAGAGAGAGAGAGAGAGAGAGAGAGAGAGAGAGAAAAGAAGAAAAGAGAGAGACAGAGAAAGAGAGAAATGAAAGAGAGGGATAGAGAAGATGAAGGGGGAGAGGTGGAGAAAAAAGAGAAAGGGAGAGAAAGACCGAATGTGGGATTTTGTATGAAACGGAGGACAGAAGAAGACAGATGATCAGACATTAAATACAGAGTTATTAAAGGAAGAGAAATGACTTTTAATAATTGAATGTATTAATCCAGCGGTTACGGTGAGTTATTACATCTGATTTCCGATTTGCAGCGGTTAAGTGGGATCTCGCACTATAAAACACATTTAGTTTGAGGCTTTGTGAGTTTGACTAAGTATTCACTCAATAATTATTACATAGTTGATATCAATATTAATACTTTAATTATGATCATGTAGCGTTTTTCTCATGCCAAGGTTAATAAAGGCTTTAATGAAGGTGGATAATAAAGTAACACATAACAGGTAAAGCTAATTGTGTCTAATTACACAGGATTTGTGTGTGTGTGTGTGTGTGTGTGTGTGTGTGTGTGTGTGTGTGTGTGTGTGTGTGTGTGTGTGTGTGTGTGTGTGTGTGTGTGTGTGTGTGTGTGTGTGTGTGTCTGTGTGTGTGTGTGTGTGTGTGTGTGTCCTTTTCTAGACATTACTGCAACCACATTGATTTATGTGTTCACTTTAAATAGCTTGCAAAAGGTTTGCTTTTTTCATATTTCTTTAGTTATTTTATGTATTTATTATGTTTTATTTATGATGTACTGATTCCAAAAGTAAAAACTCGTATCATACCTGTCTCTATCTCTCTTTTTATCTCTTTCTCTCTTTCTCTCCCATTCTCTCCCTCCCATCTTTATTACTATTCCTGTTTTCTCTCTTTCTATTTTCTACTTTTTCCTCTCTGTTGCTATCTCTCTTTATATCTCTCTCTCTTTCATTCTCTCTACCTCTCTCTGTCTCTCCCTCTCTCGCACACACACACACACACACACACACACACACACACACACACACGCACACATACTCTCTCTCTCCTTCTCTCTCTCTAACTTCCTCTTTCTAGCTCTCTCACTTTCTTTCTCTCAATATTTTCCTCTCTTTCTCTAACCCTTTCTATCCCTCCCTTTTTTACTCTCTCTCTCTCTCTCTCACACACACACACACACACACACACTCTCTCTCTCTCTCTCTCTCTCTCTCTCTCTCTCTCTCTCTGTCAGGGCATGATGAAAGACAGGCGGGTGCAAATGAAAGAAAGCAGGATTCCTTTCCCTCCTTTCAACAAATCTTCCGTTGAACCCGTCAGAGTGAAGCGCTCTGTTCACCGGCCGTCGCCTCTCTTTCAATTCATGGCCGCACAGGATAAACTAAAGGGTTTTATCCGTTTGCCCACGGAGACGCTTCGTTGGCGTTTTCAGTTTTCCAAAACCACCACAGCGGAACATCAAACTAGCACTTTTACTGGGAATCGAACCCACCAGACAACACGACGGCTTCTCAACGCCATGTTTGCGCAAGAACCCGGTTATTGTAAAGTACTTGAGTAAAAGGACTTCATTACTTTACTTAAGTATGTTTTTGCTACTTTGTACTTGAGTTTCAAATATAAAAGCAACTTTTACTCTCAACTCCACTACACTTGTGACTGAATATCTGGATTTATACCGCGGTAAATTACTTGGGGTAACGAGGCGATAACGCCATCTGTAGGAAGCTGAAGGTACTGGAAGCTATTTATCAGCTCAATCATGTAACCGTGAACTAGAGTGAATGTGTTTTACTCGTTTTATTACATCATATATAATAATCCAAATTTTATTGACCCATTTTTTTGTCTTTGCGCAGTTCAGTTTGACTGAGACTGACTTTTGCTCTTTTTATCTACCTACTTTGTTCTACTATTTTTAAAACATTGAGATGTTACGTTTCGCTTCTGTATTAGGAAACAACACCTCATGAGCAGTTTGTCGTCACAATTCTTGGTAGATTTTTTTGTGCCTAAATTCCGTACAGAGAAAATTACTCAAGTTCTTTGAAAATGTGATACTTTGCTACTGTGACTCAAGTCTTTCTGAAATTGGTGACTTGTTACTTGTAATGGAGTCATTTATACAATAACTACCTGTACTTTTACTCAAGTAGAGCTGTCTGGTACTCTTTAACCCTCAGAATGGCCCGCCAGTGTCCCGAAGCCCCTTCCTCCTGGCCTAACCAGTACCAGCTGAAGCGGCGCTCGTTTCCTCTCCGGCGGGTCCTCGCACTCCGGCCTCAAGCGTGTGAGGAGGTTACGAGAGAAACCAATCGTCCTTGTTGCTAATTGAGTCGACCTACGAGACGTGTGAACCTCTACGCAAAATAAAACCTTCACGTGGGAACCATCAAGCTTCCAGACTAATGGCTTCCAGACGCACGGTGTGTGTGAACTGTAATCGGAATGGTCACGTTAGGTTGGGATTTTTTTCCCTTTTCCCGCCTGACGTTTCCTTGGCAGCGCTTGTGAAAGCCGCCATGTTGCCAACGAAAAGTCGCCGTGAGGGGAAAACTCTGAGAGAAAAGAGTGCGAGTTGAGGAAGGATGGCGAGTGATGAATGAGGAAGGCGAGCGGCGTGTGATGTCATGGCTCATTTTCCCGCCGCCGTCTCCGGCCCACGAGCCACGGTTTGATCTTCCTCGTCTTCGTTCGTTTTCTATTTCCATATTGATGACCAAACTGCTCGGTGTGAAATTGAAGCGGGTGAATGTATGATCGGCGCGTAAATGTTTCCTGTGGAACTGTGTGTGTGTGTGAGCGCGTACCTGATCGTGTGGCGGGAATATTGTGCGCCTGCGGGAAGCCTTGTGGGTAATTTAAACATTCTACCAGCCTGAAATGGCCCGTCTGAGGAGCGATTGGCAGGAGTGAAGAGACGTGCTCTGCTTCTTCTCAGCAGCTCCATATCTCAGGCTTGTGGTCATTAAGCGCGGTTTGGATTCGTTTAGGAACCGTTTGAGTGATTACACCGTGATCTATACTCTTCTACTGTTCCATAATTTGTTCGGAATAACATCGACAATGAAAATAATGTTGTGATTTACATTGTAAGATCTTTACGGCCGCTAAAGTACTCACAACTCAAATATTCCCCGCTTGTGTACGCCCCCTCCTTAGTACACGCCCTCTTAAGTATGCCCCCCTTTAAAATACACCCCCTCCTAAGTACGCCCCCCTTTTTGAACACCATCTTAAGTACGCCCAGTTTAAGTACTCCCCAGCTTGAGTACACCATCTTAAATACGCCCGCTGGAGTACACTAGCTTAAGTACACCCCCGCTGGAGAACACTAGCTTAAGTACACCCCCGCTGGAGAACACTAGCTTAAGAACACCCCCGCTGGAGAACACTAGCTTAAGTACACCCCCGCTGGAGAACACTAGCTTAAGTACACCCCCGCTGGAGTACACTAGCTTAAGTACACCCCCGCTGGAGAACACCCGCTCTTAGGTCGTGCGTGTCTTATGTTAAACTCAGAAGAAGAGCGCAGTGCTGAACTATCCGTGTCCATCTCAAACATCCGTGTTTTGTTTGTTTACCCGGAGCTGGTGTGTGTCGTGTGTTTACTCCCTGCCCTGGTACTCGGGGTGGGATCAGATATACGTTGTGTGTGTGTGTGTGTGTGTGTGTGTTCCTGTCTCTGATTGCTGTTTGTTTGATGTTCTCCGCAGCTTTAATCAGAGAGCGAGAGGAAGGAAGCCCCCTCAGACCGGCCCAGTCTCTGAAGAACAGCAGACCTGCTCGCTCCAGCCTCACTGATGGTACGGACATTTCACCTCAGGGACTTTTTGTTGCTTGTGTGTAAAGTTGATATCATGTTTTTGTACTGAATGTGAAAATAAGTGTGTGGAGATATATTCTCTCTATAAATTCATGAAAAATGAAAATATTTAAATACATATATATAATTTAATTGGAAAATGAAACACTTCTTCTTCTAGAAATTGTTTTCATTCACTTCATTCAGAATAGTGTAATTTATTATATACTGATAAACTATTTAATATACATTTAGAATAAAAGAGTGTTTTATATACATGTGCATGTATCCATTGTGTGTTTGTTGCTTTGTTTTACTTTTTCACTTTGGTGTGTGTGTGTTTGTGTGTGTTTGTGTGTGTGTGTTTGTGTGTGTGTAAATGAGAATGAGAGATACAAAATGAATATAAAAATAGTTAAATATATAATATAACAAAATGTTATATGGTAAAGCTCCTGCATTTGGACTTTTTAAACTATATTTGTACCAAATTATTTAAAAAATGTTATATTTGTATCTTTGTTTGTTTTACAGTCTTTTTTCTATTTCAAACACTTTGGTGTGTGTGTGTGTGTGTGTGTGTGTGTGTGTGTGTGTGTGTGTGTGTGTGTGTGTGTGTGTGTGTGTGTGTGTGTCTGTTGTTGCAGCTTTGTAATTGTTCCCACCTGCAGGATCAAGATATAGAGTCGGGGAAATGTAGGTGAGCGAAGCAAATCACTTTTCCTGTCACATCAAATGCAGTTTCTCATGAGTCGCACTTTCTCCCGCCGCTCGGCGATAATCTGAGCCGCGTCTTGTTTTAATGGCTGGTACTTCAGCGGGTTTATCAGCGGGTCACATCACTGGTCACTGCGGCGGAGTTTAATGTGCGGGCATGTGTGTTTTCTCCTGACCTCCGAACCGCCGTGCAAGTCTGTGGGAAACGTGTACGGAAATACTACTGGTTGTTTTTAGCATTCATTTTGTTTTTTGTTTCAATTTTGCGTTCCAAGTGTTTTATTTTATGAATGTGGCTAGAATTTACTGTAATTCAAATTATGTTCGTCATTCACACAATTATACGCCGGATGATGTTCAAGTTCAAGTTCAGTGCATTTGTAAGGCTCTTTTCATTTTTCTTCTTTTTCCTCATTTTCGAACACAGATGAACAAAGGACATTTTTCTTCTAGACAATTTTTTCCTAATTCCGCAGAGCAATTTTGTCTTTGGTCTGGAACTAAGAAAAGAACTATAAAAAAATAAACTTTTCAGCTACAACTGTCTCAAAGCACATGCATGTAAAACCTGTAATTTAAGATTACTTAAGACGTACAAAATAAATATAAAACATAAAAAGTCCTAAAGACGTCCTAAATATGAATAAACAAAAATAGCCATGTTTTGGTTCAATGAGCAATGTGTGTTTTACCCTTATTTTCTTTTTTTATTTTTATTTATCATAGTAGATTGTATTTAATTTTCACTATTTATGTTAATTGTATAAACCACTTCTTCGATTTCTGTTTCACGAGGAGCTGGAGACATCTGAACAAGCATGAAAGGCCAATGGGAACCAAGAGGAGCCGACCAATCACAGAGCAGGACACACAGACATACATTCCAGACACTCGAAATCTAAACGTTTTGGGACAAACGGAGGAAACCAGATTCCCAGTGGAAACTCCAGGAAACACTGGGAAACTCCAGACGTAAAACCCGGGTCTCAAACTCGGCCTTCGACAGTTTCTTTGCTCTATTGTTTGCATTTACGGTTTTTAAAGGCATAGTATTGAATTAAAGAGCTAATTTAGTGTGGATCTATTTAAAAGTTTGTGATTGTTGGACAAAACTCTTGGCTGTTTCGTGAAGCTCAACTCTCCCGTTTACGACTTTTCTGGCATTTTAAGCAACGTGACTAATAATTCTGTCCCCATCTGCACAACAATCCTGTTGTTTTTTCCCCCGTTTCTGTAGCTCATTTGCGATGTTGTTGCTGCTCCACATTTATGTCTCCATGCAAATTTCTGCCAAAATAAAGCGGGTTGAAGGAAAGTCCGTGTTTTTCTAACGAAACCGAGTCTTTTAATCAGCCCGAGCGCAGATAGCATCAGAACAAACATCAGAACCCAAGAGTCTGGCATCTCAGAAGATCCGCTGAGGAAACCAACCACAACATGGCGGAACTTTTAACACATGTGTATACAAATAGAGCTCATGGAATCGCAGAAGCTGCCAACGCCTGATTGGTGGTTCCGATTAGGCGGTGAAATTGATGTAAATGATGGACGGTGAAACCACGAGGAGCGGTGTTCCAGAATAACAGCGCGCGCTGATGGATGGTGTTTAGCTTGTTATATAATGGTTCCTCACCACTGGCGCTTTCTCTCCATCCTTTATTTATGGCTCTCTCTGCTCACTGTTTCCTCGTATCTAAAGTGAACGTTTAAAGCTGTCAGAGATCATCTGTGTGGGGGCAGAAAGACTCTGGTTTTGATAGCCAGGTGGTGTCAGGATATACTAGATCTGTAAATAAACCAGAGCACCAGAAACCCTGCACCACCCGCGTCACACACATCCCCCCACACAGGACCACCACGCAAACATCTCAACGCAAGAGCAACACCCGAGGTTGGAATATGGATGAATGGATGGATAGATGGACGCATGAATGGATATATAGATGGATGGATGGATGGATTGTTGATGGAAGGATGGATGGATGAATGGACGGATGGGTGGATGGATGGATAGATGGACGTATGGAGATGGATGGACGGATGGATTGATGATGGAAGGATGAATGGACGGATGGATGGACGGACAGTGGGATGGATGGATGGATGGATAGATAGATAGATGGATGGATGAATGGACGGATGGATTGATGTATAGATGGATGGACGGACAGAGGGATGGATGGATGGATGGACGGATGGACAGATGAATAAAATTCAGTGGGAAATGCACAAGACTTTGTAAAATAAAACCGAGTACTTAACCTGTTAAGTAAACTGAACTAGAAACGGCCCCGCGACCCTGTAAAGGATGAAGCTGTAGAAGATGAGTGAATGAATGATGAACTGGAAACGGAGAAGTGCGTTGAGTCTTAGTTATTAATGTTAATTGTACATATTCTTTCTTTTACACAAAAGCTGAAATAGTTATTTACATATTATTATTTATCTTTTTTTTTACACACGAAACCAAGATAATCGTGGCACCTAGAATGAAATTAGAAACAAAACATAATTCAAAACAACTAGTTAAAATTAGTATTCCAATAAAACTAATGTAATTAACTTCTCGCATACACATTCTTGTCGGTGCATTTTACCACTATAATTCACATAGAGATGTGAATAAATATAAATACAGAGACATAGGTAGACGGACAGACAGACAGACAGACAGACAGACAGATAGACAGATAGATAGATAGATAGATAGATAGATAGATAGATAGATAGATAGATAGATAGATAGATAGATAGAAGGAGAGATATCATGTCATGTCTTCATTCTTTGAGCTACAGAAGCTGCTGGTCTGTGTTTGGGGGGTCGGGGACACAAAGAGTCTTTCAGCTGCTGTCTTCACTTTTCTTTCTTCTCTTCTACGCGCTTCATTAGTGATTCATTCACACTGGGACTGTCCGTCGCTCTCAGCCGAGCGGAAAGGAAGAAAGACTTTCAGAGACGCTGTGATTCTCTGTGACATTTAACTGCTGTATGAGAGAATAAATGAACAGCACAGATAAGCCCCACCCCCATAACATCTGTCAGTGATTACAGCTCCGCCCCCTCACCAAAGGGATTAAGGAAAAACTTTTGACCTTTGACCTCAAGCATAGAACCCCACTTAATGGTGTCTCCCTTATTTCCATACAAACACTTTGTCTTTGTCAGTGACAAAGATCTGTAAATAGCACGCGCACACACACACACACACACACACACACACACACACGTCTTGGTCACTGACTTCACTTCTCCAGATCAATAACAGACACATTAGTGTTTTGCGAGCAGAGCGGATCTTTTATCGATCGCTCGTGACTCACGGCTGCTTACACAATCTTCACAAACACTACAACACACACCTTGCGGAAGATAAATGCCGTTCGTAAATGTCATCGTCCACTTAAAATCATAAAAACCAGTCAGCTGCATAAATTGCGAATACATTTTTTTTTTAAATATAAATGTGGCAATCCTGACTTATGGTATGATAACAAAATGAAATGAACATTGCACGTTAATTCATATTTTAAACATGAATTGGATCCCACGTAGATGATAAAAGAAAGAATCATTCGAATAGTTACCGATCTTTTGTTTATAGACTAAGCGTTTTTATCGCACAAACAAATTGAAACCCTTCTTAGCAAAAGAAACGACTATACAATTATTAATAGCAGATAAATAATCTGATGACTTTCTAGTGCCATTTCTAAAACGTGGACAAGCGTCACCCAGCGGCTGAAAGCGCACAATGGTCGAGGAGTAAATGTGCGAATGAACCACTAGAGGGCGACCAAACAATTAATACTGTTGGGTGTAACTAGCGGTGACGTTGTGCTCAGTCGTTGCTGTACTATTGGCTAATATTGTTGCGACGTGCCTCACAACCCACCAATCACGTTAGAAGGATTGAGAAGCGCTGATTGGTCGCGGAGGGACTGTCAATCATGGCGCCCGATGCCCCGAGAAGCGTTTGCCTCTCAGTTGAGAAGATGCAGAGCCACAGGAAACATCTCACCGCTGACAAACACAAAAACCAACGGAGTCATTACATTTAATTGCAAGTGGAGAAAATTACATGTAAATGCAATTTAAATAAGGTTAAAAAAAAAAAAAAAGATGAACGCCTGATGAGGAATTGATTACATTCTTTATTTGTAAAATTGTCTTTTTTATTTAGTATGGCCTTCGCTAAATGTATGAAATTTTTACTTTAAAAACAATTTCAGAGTTTTAAACAGCGTTGAAATATTATACAGCCTTTACATAAAATCACATACATTTATTTTAGGTTGTATTTATACGTCAACTAAGTATTGAAATTAACGGCGATGATGATACATTTGGTTTTATATAAGAAAAATTAATAACGCAATTGAAAATTTTTTTTTTAATAAACATTTAAAATGGAAAACACTTTGCATTTTTGTTATGTTTTACATAACCTTTTATTATATGTTATTTCTTGAATGTATTTCATTTATTTGTTGTTATTGTTCACAAATATTAAATGGCGCCCGGCCCTTTGTGCCCTTTAATTCTTACATGTAAAATAAATTAATTGTCATTATGACTAATTAATGAACTATTATTGATGTCCATTTTCAACACACTGCATCATCTAAACTTCATTTCGGCCTTTACATTCACCGTAAAACCTTCGAGCGTTTGCGCATGCCCAGTATCTGGTTTATGACGTAATCTTGTTTTTAACCTATCCCTGCTCTCACATCAGCGCCATACAATCTCTTTCTCTCTCTCTCTCTCTCTCTCTCTCTCTCTCTCTCTCTCTAAACTAACTTACTCTAGCTATTTAACTATTTTCTAACTCTCTAAAATGTCTTTTCGAATGCAGAAACGGTCTAATGCAATAAAGTAGATAAATAAATGAAATACAAATAAAAAAACAAAGTAGATACGTAAAATAAGCAGTGAATCGCTTGAACATTTAGTTTGAGCAAATTTTTCATTGTTTAAAATGTGTTTTTGTTTAAAATGTCATCGTTAATTTTTTTTATACAATTTGAGAAGTTTCCATGAGTAGTTTCTTTTGAGTAGCGTAAATGTGTGTGCAGTTCAGTGAAATGAACACTAGGTGGCAGTGAAGTCCTGGGGAATTACAGCTGCTGTCCTCAGTAGCAAAGGATTCTGGGAGTCAGTTTGCAACAACGTGGGGCAAGCTCGTGTCTGTGTGTAGTTTATTATCAATTTATTCAAACGCTTTACTTTTATAATATTTATTTTGGAATTGGTGAATCTCCTGTATTACGTAAAATTGCAGCTGTGTGATTTACTGTCCACTACAATTCTCAATTGATTTTTTTATTCTACGGTATACATAAATATCTGTTTTGGTATGCAGATTTAAAAGTACTGCTTATTTAAATGAATTAGCGTCTTACATTTGAGTGTAAACGTCGTCAAGGTAAGTTAGTAGGTCACAAGGTTAATGCCGCAAATGAATTGAACATACTTTTAATTCTAATTATTTTTTTTTATTTGAAAGAAATAAAGAAACATTTTATGCAAAACATGATAGATATGACGTTGTTTCGAATGATGTAGTATAGTTGACGAGAGCTTATCCGATTTAAAAAACCCGCAATTTTTACTTTCTGCAATGATTGACAGGCTCAACTGTCCAATCAGAACTTGTTGCGAAGCCAATTCCGCCGCATGAAAGTGGGACGTTGTCTATTATGCAAATTTGAGTACTCAAAAAAATCGTAGAAATGGGCAAAAAAATTAAACACGTCATTTTGAGTCTTTGAATTTACGCATATGGTGTTATTGCAAAGCGTAAAATAACGTACATGATCAAGCAAAAAAATACAATAAAATGACAAAATCTGGGTTACTGTAAAACCTACGTTACCATTGGTTCTTGCGTCGAGTGACCGACGCCGTTGACCAATCAAAACTTGTTGCGAAGCCAATTCCGCCGCATGGAAGTGGGACGTTGTCTATTATGCAAACTTGAGCACTCGTCCCCTCTTCAGTCGAGAGGCAAGACACGTAAAAACAAATGAAACATATTATTTGTACTTAAAAGTTATTACATACTATGCTATTTAACTTACACATACTATGCTACAGCAAATTGCAAATTATGGAAGTTAGGGGAAAAAAAACAAACAAGGATACCGCAGACTCTAAGCTCCTATTGGTTCTTACAATGAGTGACAGGCGCCGTCGACCAACCGGCGCTTGTTGCGAAGGCAATTCCGCCGCATCCAAGTGGGATTTTGTCAATTATGCAAATGAGCAGCTAGTTTGACGATAGCTCGGGAGATCGCGGTTAAATGTCGTTATCCCGAGCTTTGTCCGTTTAGTCGCCAGGCGCGACACTGATCATTCGGACGCGTCGTGCCATCGATCCCGAGAGCGGCGGCGCACGGGCGAGACACGCCAGCGGACAGGAAGTTATGAGAAGCCGGTAGCGGAACAGTGCGGCCGGTCTTTGTCTGTCAGAGTCACCGCGTGCGCTCGTCTGCCTCACGCCGTCTTTGTCTCACCGCAGGCGGACGCGCTCGCTCCGTCGGCGAAACATGCACGAGGTGAAGAAGTATTTCACCGAGGGCCTGATTCAGTTCACCATCCTGCTGAGTTTGCTCGGAGTTCGCGTGGACGTCGACAGCTACCTGAGCGGCTACTTCTCGCCGATCATCGAGATCGATGGCGGGCCGAGCTCGGCGTTCGTGCAGACGCCCTTCCACCACCTCAGGGACACCGCGCAGGGCCACCAGCTGCACCCCAAGTGCCCGGAGCTGGACTACTACTTCACTAGCCGGCGGCTGCTGGAGGAAGTGCGCACGCTCGGCTCTCACACCCGCTTCCCCACGCGACTCAACGCCTGGCTGGTGCACATGGTGCCCGACGACGGCTCGGACGCGCCCGACACGCACGATCTCCCCGCGGTGTCCGGCAGTGAGGGCGAGGGTCCGGAGGCTCTGCGGGACGAGGCGGAGGCGGAGGTCTGCGGGCCCGTGTCGAGGCCTTGCCGTCCCGTCAGAGAGGTGAAGAAACTGTCGCGTGTCGCCGTTTAGTGCTTGAGTAAACCAGTCTTGGGTGTTGTTGATGGCTGTGGGGATCACTTTAGCTGAGTTAGCATGTTAGCATCGCGGCACGTTTGGCGACGTCAGATTTGAAAGTGAAACAACCCGAATTATGTAACGTGAGGGGATTGTCGATCCACAATTGTGCAGTTTGTTTGTAGAAGTGTTGTTGTAACAGACCTGTGAGTGACTTGTGTCAAGTTAAGTTGGGGGGGAAAAAACAACTCCAGTTTAGGAAGTTTGGCTCCCAGTTTCCATGGCAACCCAGTGGTCAGATTCTACTGGAGTCAAGTTCACGTTTAAAGACTTGTCGATTCAATTCGATTCAAAAAGCTTTATTCATCCCCAGGGGGAAATTTAGCGTTACACTTGCTCACACAAAAGAGAAATATAATGATTAATGAAATGTACATCTGCGTAAAGTTTTGGCTATAACACAAGTGACACATTGATGTACACACTGTCTGTTTTTATTTCATCACGCGCTTTACTCAGCAGGTTTGTCTGGTTGGGTTGGTTGCTGTATCTGCGTGTCTCGACAGCACAACCTCCTTTCTGAAATCATTTGGGTTATTATCCCTTAAGCAACATCCCACTGGCTCGTTTGTCCTAATCTGACAGTTAAAAGTCAACGTCGAGTCTCCAGTCGCTGAGGAAGATGGACAGAAGGTTCCACGCGGGTGTCAGGAGAGCCTACTACACGAGTACGCACTCACACGCTGTATTATTGTTCTCATCAGGACGGTGAGGAGCAGCAGGAGACGTCAGACGCGCCTCTGAACCAGCTGACCCAGAGCTCAGCGCTGGAGCGAGAGGTGACCACACCAGCACCACGTCTGTCCCGCTCACACATCAACCGGACACGAGGGCGGGGCGCTGGAGCGGTATTAACCTGAATAGCGGTATTGAGATGAGCCGCGATATGGATTTTGCAATACCGTGATAGTTCATGAATTAGATTTTTATATAAGTATGTAAACACTTTAATACAGTGTAACACATTCGTTTTGTTACAAGTTGTAACTTACAACTATCAATGACGGCACAGACATTACTAATCGAACACAGAAAGCAGTGTAACAGACTGAATTAATAGATCACACTCCGTTTACTGCGCTGTGCCTTTAAGAGAAGAGCGGCTGTTTTAGTTTTAAAGACGCGCGCGAGAAAATCTGCTGCTTTTATTTTGAACAAAGTCTGTTTTCGTTTCGGAAATCATGGTTTCACGTAAAAAAAGAAAAGAAAAGCGACAAAGACCAGAAACAAAGCTACTGTAGGA
>MU204349.1:429638-443866 GCA_017309775.1 Paedocypris sp. Pulau Singkep | reverse complement strand
CTCTCTCTCTCTCTCTCTGTGTCTCTGTCTCTCTCTGTCTCTCTTTCTCAAAATTTTCCAATTATGTTAATAAGGTCTACTAAAATGTAACACTCTTCTAATATTGTGATCAAATACCGATACATCTGTACAGTAGAGAACACCGTGATGTGTGTTTTTGCTCACATTGCTCCGCCCTTCCAGCCACTGACGGATTCTGAGTGTTTTGTGTCCTGGCCTAATGTCACTCTTTTATTCGCAGGAGATGCTTCCTCCGTCACTGTCCGGACTCGCCGCTCCTCCACGATGGCAAGACTTTCTCGCTGAATTTAACGTATGTGCTGATATTTCTATCCATCTTCATATCTATCAAATCCAGAACATTTATAAAACACGCGAATGGAACGGGACAAAGGGATTCTTGAAACCTTCGCCGTGCTGACGTTAATCTAGAGTAGACGTGTGAATCACTTATTTACCGAGGGCCACATCAGCATAAGGGCCGGATGTAACTTACGAATGTAATCAAATGTAATGTAAAATAAATGTAACTACTCCTTAATGTTAAACAACTCATTATTTATCATAACTCAATAAAAGTGACAATTGCAGTTGCATAGAAAACCATGTTTGCCTTTTGCTCTGACATAAATCCTTTCACGTGTTGTCAGCGTATGAAAACACACAAAACTCCATTAATGACGGATCAAACTGTCCAAGTGAATGAAGAGAAATAACAGAAAGAAAAAAAATGTCAGACACTCAAAACTTCTACGCTCTGGCGGGCCACATCCGGCCCCCGGGCCTTGAGTTTGACACGTGATCTAGAACTTGTTTGGTTTCATAAGACTCGGCATCAATGCATTTCTATGTCTTTTATTTTATTTTTTTCACACACGAGGCTCCGAATTATAAAGATCCGCGGAGCAAAACTAAACGTCCATAGTTGCACACTAACAAGCAAACAAACAAACACACACAACACACGCTTCAATCATGCATCTTCTACAAATACTTTCATTACCTACTCTTTTAAATCAAGACGTGCAGAAGTCATTTACTTAAGCTGAAATGGCAATAAAATAATCAATCAAATCTACAAATACTTGAAACTCTTTATCTTCAGTGTCTGGATTTAACCGTCTGCGCAATTTCTCTTTCTGAGCGGTTTCTCCGTCTCGATCAGCTCGTCGCCGTGGGCGTGTCGGACTGGTCGCCGTGACACTGATCAGTGGAGTTTCCGTTTCTTCTCCGTCTCCGTGACTTTGTCTCACAATAAAACTTTAAACTGTTGCTCAGGAAGTCTCCAATTAATCAATCCATCAAAATTAACTCTGAATTAGTTGCGAGAACTGAGTTTGCTTCATTTGTTCAATCAATAATCCGAGGTTTGTCGAAGAATTCTATGGCAAACCAAAGTAACATTTTCTTCTCTGTGGCGACTAGTTGCTTTCTCAGTTTGCTACATCGTCAGTAACTGTCAGTGATGTTTCGTTATAGTGACCAGTCGAACTCGTTTAAATGATAAAGTGGCTTGCCATAGCTCACTCTTCTTCTCCACAAGTAATCATACTCAAATTCAATTTTTATTTGTCACATCCACAATTATTTTTCAACATCGTGAAGTGAAACGTATTTTGCAGTCGTCCAGCATGTTAACATGAGTGGGGGGTTAAAAATGTAAGATAGGGGATAAAAAATAAAACACTAAAGCAATAAAGTACAAGAATACAAAAGCAATAAAATACAATAAAAATAGAGCGATAAAACATGAATTGAATACAAGTGATAAAAAAATACGGGGAGAGAAATACGGCATAAATATACAGATAAAATATGAATAAAATATACAAAAGCAGAAAGTGACTCGAGTGATAAAAAAATATAGATAGAAGAGAAGAGCGATCCTATTTAATGACCATCCAGTGCAAAAACACCAGCAAGTCATGAAAAGTGCAAAGAATCAGCCAAAGAAAGGAAGGAACTGGTCTATTCCACATCTCACGCTTTATATTCCAGCATTCTCGTCACGCCAGAGTCACGCATGTCTTACCCGTGTTGTTGTATGTTCAGGATCTGGACGACCTTCCCAACCCCATCGACCTCGACGTGATGATGGGGACGTCTGCGGGGGAATCTCCTCGCCATCCAATCACCTGCCCGGAATCCACTAACTCCTCCTCCTCCGACCCCCACCACGGTTCGGCTCCGCCTCTTCCCGCCTCCCTCTTCACCTTCTACGGGAACCAATCTGGCAACCTCACCGCGCCGTCACAGGGCGGCGGCTTCCTGGACGAGGCGGTGTTTGACCAGATCAACCTGCTGGAGCTGGTGGATCCTCGCGTCCTGCACGGGCCCGGCCGGCTGGAGGACTCCGACTCGGGTCTGGAATGTTCCCGGAGCGCCGCCTCGTCCGACTCCTCCTGCGAGGATGAGGGCGGAGCCACGGGCTACAGCAGCGAGGTGGAGTCGCTCGAGTCCAAAGGCGCCAACATCTGGCACGACCACACCTACTCGTCTCCGGCCGTCAAGCAGGAAGTGCTGAGCGAGGAGGAGGAGGCGGAGCCCGAGGAGCCCAGCCGTGACGAGAGGCGTGTCCAGGCCTTGGGTCTGCCCTTCTCCGCCCTCCAGATCGTCAACATGCCGGTGGAGCGCTTCCTGGAGCTGCTGGAGCGCAAGGATCTGCCGGCGGGCGTGATGCGGCTCCTGAGGGACGTGCGGCGCCGGGGCAAGAACAAGCTGGCGGCGCAGAACTGCCGCAGGAGGAAGCTGGACGCCATCGTGGAGCTGCAGGGCGAGGTGGAGGCTCTCCAGACGCAGCGCGGCGCTCTCCTCCGCCAGCGCGCACACGCGGCCCGAGCGCTCCTCAGCGCCGCCCAGCGCTTCCACAGCCTGTCCCAGGACGTCCTGAGCCTCCTCACAGACGAGTGCGGGCGACCCCTGAGGGCCCAGGACTTCACCCTGCACGTCACCTCCAGCGGGCGCGTCACGCTGCAGCCCAGGAGAGGCGGCCGGAAGAAGAGCAGGAAGACATGAGACGCTGCTGCTGCTGCTGCTGGGAACCACGAGGACTTTGCTTTCTCTGCTGATTTAATGTTGGCCTGGACGTTTGCTTTCGCCGTGTTGCTCCGAGTCAGAACCACGCGAGAGTGTGTGTGAATGTTTCGTCTCGAGTCTGAAGCTGCCGGTGTGTGTCTGGTCAATGAGAAGGTCAGAAGAGCGTGTGTGTGTGTGTGAGAGAGTGTGTGTGTGTGTGACGCCTTCATTCGCCGAGCAAGGATTATAAAGGACTGAACGTTTGTTTCCAAACTGAAGACAAAGTGAACTCTGCTCTTCCTCAAAGCAGATCGACACGAGTCAGCTGAGCGTGTGAATGACTTTTAACTAACTTTTTTTTAATATTTTTTTTCTTTTAGGTTTTTTTTTATATTGTTTGCTTTTGTATTCTGTGTGCTTCGGTATGTTTTGTTTGTGTGTGTGTGTGTGTTAATCTAAGATGTTTAAAAGCTCTCTTTTATATCTTTAAAAATAAAGGAGGATGAAGAACTAATTCTTGTTTCTTTGCTTCGAATGAAGTGTTCAAAAATCGCAACACTAGTGAATCCTGTTCGTCTTTAAAGTTACAGAGAAAATGTTACAAGTAATGTAGCAAGTACTAAAGTTCAAAATTAATCTAATCATATTCATTGAAAGTGGAAGCAAAGTTGCAGCACAAAACCTCATTGGTCTTGCCGTGATGCAATCGAAATATAAACGTTTTTATAAACCACTTACACGTTTATTGCACAAATATTGCACACTTTCGGAAATCAAGGTATTTCTTTGGAAACATGGTGCGCCTCAGGGCTCGGTTATGGGGCCCCTCACAATCTTTTTCCCCGTTTTTCCAGATCTGCTGAAAGTCCACACATTTTTCACACTTCTTTCTTTGGCTGCGATTGTTCTCACATGATCATCACACTAGCTGATTTGTTGGAAACACTGTCAAGGCTAAATTCTTTGGCACAGCGTGTATTTGTTCAAAAAGGCCTTGTTGAATTTAAACCATGGCTTGTATGGAGTTGCTGACTTATTTTATGTGTGTTAGCGTAATACACACGTTAGCGTGTTGTAAATTAAGGGAATCTGGAATTGTCAATTTGATTACAGATCTTAAATATTTAGAAGATATATATATTTTATATATTTATATGCTTTAAAAAATACACATATTTATTTATTTATTCAAACATGTACATGACAAATAACAACAACATAATAATAATAATAATAGTACGATCAGAATGCCTTATCGTCATTGTATCACAAGGTTACAATGAAACGAGTAATTATCTTCATATTAAATTGTTTGAAAATATGACCCTTGTTTTTTTTTTTTATAGACAACTACTGTTATACAACGTGGTTGAAAAAAATGTCATTTACTTTTTTTTTTTTTTTTTTTGAACCCTGGACAGTGACTTAAGGGCTGAAGATTTTTAAATGTTTACAGGTAACTAACAGAAGCGCGCGGTTTGTCTCGTGACGTCAAAGAAATTGGTCCATTTAAATGTAGCCAGCGGATGTCCCGCCTCTTGACATCTCATTGGATATACGTCAACGCGTAGAGGCGTGGCTTTACGTCCTCGTGCTTGAATCGGTCTGGCCTTCATCAAAGCAGCCGTCCGCTCCATTCATTGATTTATTAAGGGCAAAAACTCACACTTTTCCCTCACTTTTACTCGTTCGAAACGCACTTGTGCAGGCACTCGTCTGCAGCGGCCGAAAGAGATTAGTTTTTTTCGTCGTTTTATCGTTTTCCTTTGTGAAGGTGAGTTTTCGCGCGCACGCATCCCGCTTCCTGCGCGGCCATTGTGATTTATCGCTGCTCCGCGCCGTTTGCGCACACATTTGCGCTTGATACGCGTTTGTTTCGGTGCTTGTTGTTTGTCGTTCTACATCTCGATCTGACATCTCGACCGTTCGTGTAGTTACGGTGTGTCTTAATGTGTCCGAGCTTTCCGACGGATCGGCTAGCTTGTATGCTAACGGTTCTTTCTTCAAAATCGCTCAGAGTCTAAAGAAGACCGGAAATTGTGACCGATAACCCGCTTTTAGTATTTAGTGTAGTATCTAAACTATCCAACATGTAAATAAAACGTATCTATAACGGTCTTGGTCGGTAACTCAAGTGTTTGGCTAGCTATCTTGACCGCTTGAGAACTTCACAGACGGATGGATGGATGGAGAAGGTGAGGGAGAAAGAATAGATGAATGGATGTAGCGCTGAAGGAAGGTTAATTTTATTTAACCAATTAATCTAGGACCGATTCTTTTTTTTAAGGGCTTAATATGTACATTCACTCACTTGATGGACTTGTTCTATTTAAGCAGGTTCAATGAAGACTTGTTCATTTTACACACACTTCTGGATTTTGCAGTCAGCATGTAAATGTCAGTGCTGGTTATTAATGCAAACCTGGATTTAAAAAGAGAAATCATTTTTTCGCCGTTGTCTGTCACATCCAGTAGAAACATTTGTATGTTCTTCACAGAAGCTCCTGCAAATGAGACGCATGAAGCCGTTCTGTGCGGTTCTTCCCCTCTCTGAGAGGAAACTCGGGCGTGATGGTGAATTCGTCTTTCATTTCAGGTCAACATGGGAAAGAAGCAGGCCAGCAAATCAAAGAAGGAGGTCCAGGAGGTGGAGGAGTTTGTGGTGGAGAAGGTGATGGACCAGCGAATCGTCAACGGAAAGGTTGAGTTTTTCCTCAAGTGGAAAGGCTTCACCGAGTAAGAACCCACGTCTGCTGTCTTCCGTCTCACCACTGTGGATTGTTTGCTCACCCGCTGTGTCTTCCAGTGCTGATAACACGTGGGAGCCTGAGGAGAACCTGGACTGTCCCGAGCTGATCTCAGCTTTTCTGGAGTCTCAGAAAGGAGTGGTGGAGAAACCAGAAGCTGTCAAGCGGAAGTCCTCCACGGACGAGCCCGACGCGGACGAGAGCAGCGCCAAGAAGAAGAAGGAAACGGTCAGACTCGTTCGGAATCCTTTTGAGGCCATTTGA
The DNA here is from genome assembly GCA_017309775.1 of Paedocypris sp. Pulau Singkep. Classification (NCBI taxonomy): domain Eukaryota; kingdom Metazoa; phylum Chordata; class Actinopteri; order Cypriniformes; genus Paedocypris; species Paedocypris sp. Pulau Singkep. The sequence continues at coordinate 437,840 of MU204349.1, read as the reverse complement.
TTGTAGTTTGGAATCCAAACCTTATTTTTAACCATCGTTTAGTTGGAGAAGCCAAGAGGGTTTGCGAGAAACCTGGATCCCGAGAGGATCATCGGAGCCACCGACAGCAGCGGCGAATTGATGTTTCTGATGAAATGGTGAGAAACCTGTAGATCAGATGCAACTAAATGTAATCAAATGTAATGTAGAATAAATATAACTACTCCTTAATGTTAAACAAGCCATTAACTGTTTTATTTAGAGAATGTTTTAACAGATGTTTTTAAGAACGTTTTACCACAAATGATTTTACAATTTTTAACTGAAATCAACATGAAAGAGTGCATCTAATTTGTTGAAATCCTTTTGAAAAGTTGTTTATTTTGTTGCTATTTCTCCGCTGTGATAGAGATGTTTTGCTTTCTAAAGTGTAAAATTGTCAAACACCATATTGCCATTAATATAGCCACTGAAGCTAAGATGGCGTAAAAAAAAAATCAGACAAATAAGTTATTATCATAATATCATAAATAAAACGTTATCATAACTTATTCAAGTGAGAATTACAGTTGCATAGAAAACTCAAGTTTGCTTGTTGCTCTAACACAAATCCTTTTAAATGTTGATGAAATGTTGTATGAAAACACACAACTCCATTAATGGCGGATCAAACTGTCCAAGTGAATAAAGAAAAATGACATTTAACTGCGGAAACACTGCTGCGGCTACTTTAGTCGTAAGGCATTGGGTATTTATTTTTTGGTATTTATTTTCAGACACTCAAAACTGTTAAGCTCTGGCGGGCCACATCGGGCCCCCGGGCCTTGAGTTTGACATGTAGAGCTTGTGCTGGCCTACAGGTGGTGCTGTCCTCACACTTCACCTCTCCGTCCGCAGGAAGAGCTCTGACGAAGCGGATCTGGTTCCTGCCCGGGAAGCCAACACTCGCTGTCCACAGATCGTCATCGCTTTCTACGAGGAGCGACTGACCTGGCACTCCTGTCCCGAGGACGAGCAGCAGTAGCGTCTCCATCCGCCTCCTGCACCTGTACAGTCTAGCCTCCGTGTTTAGCCTCGCGTCTTCTAGGTCGGGCTAGTGAGACTTTTGTATTGGACCCAAAGACATTTGCATGGCCGTATAAGCAGGAGTCAAAACAAATAACTCATAAATTGTTTTTTTTCTTCCCAGTTTGGCTTTTTTTTTTTTTCTCCCCCATCTCGTCGTGCCATTCAGACTCATTCGGTTCTCTTCGTAATATACTTTCACGTGTAAACAACCCCGGTCATGTGGCGGTTATTGGTTTTTAAGCGATTAAACCCTTTGTTGTCTTCTGTAAATGACTGTAAATAATCTTAAATTGTAGCTCCGTAAAGGTTTGTTTGCCTGCTTTTAACCTGCTTTCATCGGTGTCTTTGTGTTTAGTTTTTTTTTCCCTCCAGTTTCTGTTTGGCAGGTCGTATGTGTTTCGAAGCTGATGCGTTCTGGTTCTTTCAGTTTTTATCAGTGGTTCTCTTGAGCTTGTTATCTCGGATCGTTTCCACATTCACTGCGTGCGGCCTGGGCTGTTACAGGAACTAAACGGAACTTTCCACATTTTGTAACCCTGGAAATAAAGTCCCAAGTTGTGCAACGTTTTGCTGTGGACTTCTCGTGTGTGTGTGTGTGTGTGTGTTTTCTGGATGCGTTTTGAGCTTGTAGACAAACACTAATTCCACTGATGGTCGAGGTCACTGAGTTCTACCGGTGCTTGGTCTGTGTTCAACGATTGTTGTCGTAAAGTTATTATTCTACACTTTGTGTGTGTGAGTAAATATGACTAAGGTCGTGTATTCAATGTGTGTTGCATTTGATGAAGTCCCGAGACGTATTGGAAGTGATACGTTTCTGATGTCTGAAGCTTTGCGGCACAACATGGAATGGTGATCTCAGGACAAACATTTCTTACCTGTTGCTTGGCTCAGGTCCGGTCTCATGACCAAGATTAGCGGAGCTGGACTTTGAGTCGGGATCTAGGTGGTTTTGTTTTTCAATAGTCATTCTAGAAAAACGTGCTGCTCCAACAACCGTCTGATAATCATATGATGACTTGTAATTCTTGAGATGAATAACTTCGTGACTTGTAGTCTAGAAATACGAATGGTCAGTTTCCAGTATTATTTTCCCAGTCAATCCACACATTGCAATCATTATTTAGTTTGGATAAGGAGTTCTTGAGAAGGTTTCAGTGTTTCCAGAGGTCAGGCAGAGAGTCTCAGACCCCAATAACCCCGATCCTTAATGCAAATGTGTTATGTAAACCTGAAAAAATGTGTTAACCCTTAGACTACCCACATGGAAAATGTGCCACAGTATATATATATAAAATAAATTACTGTTTATTTATACAGCTTATATACTGGTAAATATAGAGTAAGATAAAGATTAAAGATTTTAAGTAATTCTTAACTTTATTAATTATTATGTTAATATATGAAAGAGTTCTGATTATAAATACTGACAATTAAAAAAACATTGCATTATTTTGACAATCAATTCTAACTGTTTAATTTATTGTAATCAATGTTTTTTTAATTGGTTTAAGAATATTCATAAATGCAGTACGCATATAATTTAATATTGAGTGTAAAAAAATTATGCTTGTGATAAACAACAATTCAATCAGTTCACTAATAATGAAATAGAATGCAGTGAATTGTTTTAACTGTCTGTTACTACTCCTAAAATACTACACAGGAAGAAAAAGAAAGAATAACAACATAAAAGTAAAAATATGGGAAAATACAAAAAAGTCAAAAGAGTGTTAAATATGAATAGATATATGCGCAAAATGTACAAGACTGAACAGATTAAGGCAGCAGTTTGCAAATACTGTACGATTAACTTTCAGTTATTATATAGCAAAGTTGTGATCAGAACAAACCGCGAAAGCTTCCGGTTTAACAAATCTAACGGCATCTGGTCCAGAGCATCAGTGAAGACGCTTGGGAAGGTCGTCCCTTCATTCGGCGCATGCGCATAGCGGCGGCGTTTTCATTTCCTTCTCACGCGCAAAACTTTCAATCACATTAGTCCAGTCAAGTATCACCTGGGACGCGGGAGCGCGCGCGTGTGTTTACACGTCCACGACCGAACAGGTAAGAGGAAAACGCCATTTAAAAAACAAAGCTTGTGTGTTAGAGTTAACGTGAAAAACACGAGTTTTACAAGTTTTATTTTACTTGAGTCACTTTTCAGGCTGGCGATTTTTTTTTAGCGCAAAATATTTGTTTCCGGTTTTTCGTGCCGTTTTCATTCTCAATTCAACATCTTTTTGACGGAATGTTATTTCGTCTTGTAAATGGTTTCCTGACGGGAGTAATAAGGGTCGTTTCTTTTTGCGTTTGTCAGCGTTTATCTTGTCCAAACAATATCTGCCTGCACGTGAGCTAAAGATCTAGTTTCCACTGAGGCTTAAAGCAGTAAATATTAATTACAAATATGAATGAACTTCTCTCAGCACAGCATCAGACCCGGAGTAAACCCAGCAGGAATGTTTAGATGGTCACTTAAAAGCCCACGATGACCAATTAGTCTGAAATTCCCGGTAAATTCAATTATCTCCACAAGGCAAATTCTGGGCCGACCTATAAATTTCTCAATTCCTAATCTGCTCGCGACTCCTACATTATTTTTGCGTAAGTGAATTAGATCTCCATCTCTGATGATTGGAACTCGTCTTGTGTCCTGGCTGTGATGATGATGATGATGATGATGATGAGGAGGAGAATGATGATGATGAAGAAGAAGAAGGAGGAGTGATGGTTCTGGGAATGAAAGGCTTCTCTGTTTTGGACTACTTTTCCCGGAGCGAGAAGATCTTTCCGTGGAACCGTGTCTTTTTAAGCGCGTGTGACCCTTGTTCTGGAGTTGAGAGAAGTCTGTGGTGTAGTCGAGTATTGATTTCCTCCGGATTGAGTTAGTGATGTTACTCTCCTGAAGTTTGCTCGGTTTCATTCTGATTTATTCGAAACTAACAGCAATTTAGTTTTTGTTTTGTTTTTTTTTCCCTCCCATTTTAGTGTGAGATGGACAGACAGAACCTTGTGAATAAGGTCAGTTCCTCGTTCTTCTCTGTGTGTGTGTGTTTGTCTTGCTGAATGTGTTTAGATTAACACAGATTATAGAGGCGACTGTGGTGAATTTATGATGTTTTGGTCCTGGATTAAACATGGAGACCAAAGGTCGGGGCTTCATGAGGCTGTTGAGGCTGGATTTTTTTAAAGAGGAAGTTGTAAAACCTCAAGAAGCTGCTACAAAACTACGTATTGTTCGAGGAGTTTCTGTTACGACTTATTTTGTTTCTGGGAAAATGGGAATATTTAAATATCTGAAGTATTGTACATTTTTTTTCAAAAGCTGCTTTGATTTTTTTTTCTTTCCCCTTCAATATTTTTGAGAAGTTTCAATTACAGTTTTACATTTCCTACTGGGATTAATAACGTGTCTGTCTACCTGTCTATCTCCTCTCTCTCTCTCTCTCTCTCTCTCTCTCTCTCTCGCTCGTCTGTCTGTCTGTCTGTCTCTCTCTCGCTCTTCTGTCTCTCTTTGTTTCTCTCCCTTTCTGTCCTCTCTCTTTCTCTCCTATCTCTGTCTGCTTATGTTGGCTTATCCATATATTTGAATCAATCTTTATGTCTCCATCTCGGTGTATGTCTCTCTTTCTATCTATCTCTCTCTCAGTTTGTCTTTCTCTCTGTCCACCTAAATATCCATGAAAGTCAACCTTGGTCTCCATCATCTAATTGTCTGTCTGTCTGTCTCTCTGTCTGTCTGTCTGTCTGTCTGTCTGTCTGTCTGTCTGTCACTCTGTTGATGTCCGCTTAGGTCATCACACGATGTATAGATGTAAATCATTATATACCGCATGTCTTGACCTATCAGTACGTCTGTCTATCCACTCGTCCATCCGTCCTTCCACTTGTCTGTCTTTCCATCCATCAAAAAAACGTTGTCTTATATTTATTTCACAGAGCACAGTCTTCCACACATGTTCACTCTAGAAAGTGAAGGTGCTTGTCTGCTTTCAGGAGTTCATTAGCGTGTGGGTGCGGGACCCTAAGCTTCACAAGGAGGACTTCTGGCACACGTATTTCAACTATGAGATTTGCATTCACGTGAGTTTTGCGAGCGTTCTGCTTTCTCTGTGGCTTCTGGAGCACCGGAATATTTTCATTTTCATATTTTCAGTTTAGATATTTTCATCAGGCCTACGTTTAGGCCCGAAACCAGGTTTCTCATTCCCGCTGTCACGGAATGGATGGGAATGATGTCACGTGACTAAATGAGTCGCGCCTGGTCACACCCTACAAACCTTTATCTTTGCTTCTTTCCAGACCAATAGTATGTGTTTCCGACGGAAAACGTCCTGTGTGCGAAGAAGGTACAGCGAGTTTGTGTGGCTGCGGCAGAAACTGCAGGACAACGCCGTGCTGATGTGAGGAAGCGTTGACCTCAGCGTGAGGACTTCCTCTTCCTCAGTGTGACGTCACTGTTTGTGTCTAGAGAACTCCCCAAACTCCCGCCGTGGAATCCCTTCTTTAACTTCAACAGTGACTTTCACATCACTCGGCGGATGACGGGCCTGCAGCAGTTTCTCCAGGCGTGAGTTTTCGCACTTTTACAAACCATTCCAAAACTTCCACGCCTGCGAATGAGGCCTGCGATCCCTCCCGGAGTCATCGTGTTCATTCAGACATTTTGCGTTCCATGTTAGTTTTTTGTATATTAATGGTAATGAGATGATTGTAAAACTATTTATTTAATGACTGGGTATTCTAGGGAGTTTGTTTACGTTCCCAGTCATTGCGATTAAAAATGGTGGAAATGGTGCACGTTTGCCACCTAGTGGCGAATCTATGAATCGCAGCTTTTGGATTGATTAATACGTCATTTCTCTTCAGATTCACACGTTCAGTCTTATTTCGCCCGGATGGAGACATTTTAGTAAACCATGCAATAATAAAAAAATGAAGTAAATGCAACAGAATTTCAGTATTTAGACAAAAAAAAAAACAAAAAAAAACAATACACCATAAATGAAATAAAATATAATACAATTGTAATATGTATAGTAATGTAAAAGACAACATAGATACTATGATTTTGGTTATGGCATCTTATCAGAAAAAAACATTTTTGCTAAATCATAAAAAAAAAAAAAAAATTTTGAACATGAAAATCTGACCAACACATACAATAGTAATATGAATTTATTTGTTTTTTTTCCCCCTCTCCAGACTTGATTACAAATTTAAAAATAAATTTGATTTAAAACAATTCTTGTGTTTGTCCCCTTGGACTGTGTCTCTGAAAATATCGATTCCTAATTCCAGTTCGATGTTTTGCGATGTTATGTGGACATAAACCGCTTCAGTGGGATTATAATGCATACAGCTAAATATACAAACAGTGTAAAGGATCAGTTTGACGTGAGGTGTTGTGTGTGTGTGTGTGTGTGTGTGTGTGTGTGTGTGTGTGTGTGTGTGTGTGTGTGTTAGAGTCCTGCAGACGCCGCTGCTGCTGTCCGACAGCCGTCTGCATCTGTTCCTGCAGTCGCGGCTCAGCCTGGCCAAGATGGAGGCGTGTGCCCGGGGTCAGACTCACTACACGGTGGCTCAGGCCATACAGCACTGCACTGAGGAAGAGCCCAAGACCTTCTGTGACTCCGACTGCGACAGGTGAAACACACCAACACCAACTACTGTCTCCTCAACGTGTGCCACTAGTGAAATACACACACACACACACACACACACACACGTGCATCACTCTTCTCTTTTACTTTACACTACTCTGTCCTGTCTGTCTGTCTGTCTGTCTATCTTGCTATCTGTATTTTTGTCTGGCTGTCTGCCTATTTACCTATCTATCTGTCTGTCTGTCTATCTTGCTATCTGTATTTTTGTCTGGCTGTCTGCCTATTTACCTATCTATCTGTCTATCTGTCTATCTGTCTGTCTGTCTGTCTGTCTGTCTGTCTGTCTGTCTGTCTGTCACATTTCAGTGAAACAATCAGTGAAGTCGTTTACAGTTTACCAGTATATCTGTTATTTCAAATTTCTTTTTTTTTTGGAGTAAACACAACGCAGGACATGAATTAGCGTGTTGGGGAAAAGTAGCGGGTTTGAGTGATAGTCGGGTGATCCGGGAGTCTAGAAGACAAATGTGAACGACTGTAAAAGAGTACAGCACTTTTATTGTCTGGTTTTGTGTGTGTTTGTCAGCACCACGTCCTCCGGCCTCGGCCTCAGTGTGGATCCAGCCACGTCACTGGAGGAAGACTCGTGTCTCAACGCAAGCCTGGAGGCGGAGCTCTTCAGCAGCCTATCGTCTTCTCCTGTCTGTCAGCATCACACACACGCCTTCGTCTGAACCCCTGAGGCGTGATGATGAGCGCAAGACACGTTTGCTGCTTTAGAGTCTCCGGAAAAAAGTTTTTCAATCGAGTTTTAAACTTCAATGTTTTTTTTTTTTAAGTTGCCTTTATTTGTTCTTAAAATATGAACGGTAGATTTTAAGACGTGGATCTTAACAACCAGTCAAACGCACGTGGAGATTTTTTTTCATCACTGTTTCTCCATCGCGGAGAATTTCACTTGCACGTTTTAATGTCTCGGAAAATAGCTGACTGTAAATGTAACGAAAAGAGTCGACTGCCTTTTTTTAGTCTAATTTTACTTGTGATCTAACGGATTTGTGGTGAATAAATGTTTCTCTTTTCTTTTTTTTAGTGAACTCCGTTTCCGTCTAATGGCTTTAAAAATGTTCCCAATTGGACAGCGATATCTCCGTGTCACCTCCAGACCTGATTAGGGGTTTGTTCGATCGGTGAAGCCGCAGATTCATCACCGTCACGCTGCAGCCGATAAACACTTTTACTATTGTCACCTCCAGATCACTAGTCAAACACAGAGCCACTGCCAATCAGCATCAGTGAGGAGGAAGCCCGTCTCTAACCTGTAGTAGATAACACTTCTGAAATATCACTCAAAACTCTCACACTTCAAGTTCAAGTTCATTTATATAGAGCGCTTTTCTTAGTCCCAGACCAATGCAAAGACGCTATGTGAGAATAAGTCTTTAAAAAGAGAAGTGTTGATTGTTTATATGAGTTAAAAAAAAAAAAAACTCAGAAGAATCAATACACCAAGAAAAAAAAAAAAAGTATACTTTTTTTTTTTTTT
>MU204349.1:399153-409153 GCA_017309775.1 Paedocypris sp. Pulau Singkep | reverse complement strand
GGTGGGACAAAGTAATTGTTTGTCAAGTCAAATGTAAGTAGAGTAAATCTGAATTAATTGCATCAAGTCCCGGGTCAATAGCCAACACGTTCTAAAGTCTAATCCCCAGTGTTTGACTTTAGAAGGATTCAAAATACTCCTCAAGCATTTTAAACAGAAAAATAAAAAGTATACATCATTTATACTTTATGTATGATTGTAAGATCTGTCTTATCAATACTAAGACGTAAACTTTTTTGTCCGAAAAAAAGACACCAAGTACTAAATACCAAGACATATAGAACAATGTATATTTTTCTTTAAGATCAATTATACACTTAGCATAGCCTTATGACAATTTTTTTAGTTAATTGTCTTCTATAACAAAATCTTAGTAGTGTCTAGGAAAGCCTTAACAAAAGTGTCACAATGACATTTTTTTATGTTTTAGTATAGTCTTATGACAAAACTTTTTTATGTCTTAGTATGGCCTTATGTCTTAGTATAGTCTTATGACACTAAGACAACTTTTTTTTATGCCTTAGTATAGCCTTTTGTCTTATGACAAAACTTTTTTATGTCTTAGTATAGCCTTATGACACATTTATTCATGTCTTAGTATAGTGTTATGTCTTAGTGTAGCGTTATGATAAAACTTATTATGTCCTATAGTGTAGCCTTATGTCAAAACGTATTGTCTTAATGTAGCCTAATGACAAATGTATTCATGTGTTAGTACAGCCATAAGACAAGAGGGTTGGAGTTTCAGTATTTTACTCTCAGTGACAGCTGTCAGAGAACATTCCGAGCCTTAGATAACAGATAAGAGCCTGACCACAACAATCTTAGGGGATTATAAAATTAGTCCTAAATTTCCAGGTGATGTTTGCAACCCAGAGTGTGTGGTGACCCCTGGGACTGAGTCACCTGTCCATCACCTGCGTGACATCAGTCAAGCGTGGACACCTGCTGCCTTGTGGGAAATGTAGTTTGCATGTCAGTCTGCTCTCCCGCAGGTGTGTCTTGATTTTGCCTAGAAGGGACAGACCATAATTACTCCCGCATAGCTTCACTGTTGCTTTCTGACAGCTCGGTGTCGTTCTCTTTCACCGTTTTGTAAAAGTGAGTAGGTGTGTGAACCAAACGCGCTTCTGTCCATGAACATTTGACTGTCACCTTCACCCCGGGCGCCATTTTCCTTTTTCTGAGAACAAGAATATCATTATCACTGATTTGTTGCTGTCACTGTGAGGACGTGCGGAGAAAAAAATGAAATAATTCAACCTTCCGGCTGATAACTGAACCTTCTGACTGCCAGTGTTGCACTTCAAATGATTTTATTGTACTTGGATTTTGTTTTCTTAAAGGTTGTGATAATACGTTTGTTGAAAAAAATAACATAAATATATATGGTGTGGTCATCAAAAGTTCATGCTGTCTAAGAAACAAACCTATGACCTTGATGTTGCAAGCAATGTGTTTCTACAATTTAGCTACAGAAAAGGATCAAATGTAGTGAAACAAGGATGAGGTTAATAATTTTGTATTGATTAGACTTGCATCCAAGAATCAGCACATTAATTTCAATAAATAAATAAAAAAGAAGAAAAAACAACAAAAAAAAACTTGCTAATCGAGCATTTTGTCTTCATTTAAAAGAAATATCTTGATTTTTTTTTTTACATGCGTAAAATACTGAAACTTCATACTATACTAACTGCTTATACTAATGGTTTTCACATAGTACATTTTCAGTTCATGAACTTTACAAAGGCTCAGCTTCTTGTGTTTTTTGGCTTCTGTGACTTGTGTCTCATGAGCACGTCTGGTTGTCAGTCATGTTTTGTTGCAGAGTCACTATTTCAATCAAGTGACAGCCGTATCAGTGAAGATGTTTTAAGGCTTTCTGGAAGGTGATGACAGAACGCCCGAAAAGAGCATGTTGAAAATGTTCATTCCTGCTCCACAGTTCCCTGATCTCCGGCGCTGGTGCCTCACTGGCTGCAGGCCTGGGGTCACACTGAGGGTAAGACACGGTGATGGATGGACCTCCATCCTTTCACTCTGTGTGCTTCTCTACCCCCCTAGTCGTGAGCTCATTCTATATGTGGTTGCATTCTCCTCTCTAATGTTTTTGGAGGGGTAAAATCCCGCGTTTTAATGTATCTGCGGCCTGTAGAAATGCATTCATGGCACTTACAAATTAAACCACACCATATTGTGTACCAGAAACTGGAAATATTTTTTTCGTTGAATAACATAAATAAGAAAAATGACATTTCAACTTTTGTCAAAAACTTGACTATAGAACGATTTCTCTCTCTCTCTCTCTCTCTCTCTCTCTCTCTCTCTCTCTCTTTCTCTATGTTGTATAGGGCATTTTTAAAATCTTCATAACTTTGTAATCTGCATCTTATTTGTTAAAATAACGAATAGTCAATTATTTAGGGAAGATAGACAAGGTTTATATCAATTTTGCAGGATCATTGAAATTTCAAATTAACGATTGAGTTTTGTCATTAATCGTAATGATTTTACAATTGTTTTATCAATACCGTTGTGCAATCACAAGTTAGTTTGCTTTTTTCGATTTTAATACGAAAGAAAGACGTCTATTTCTTTAGTTGTCTTAATCGCACGTAAAAGTGTAGGAACGTATGTAACTCTCTTTCTCCATTAAGTTCGACATGGGGGCTTTGTTTTGATATTTTGATTTGTCCTTTTTAACTTTTATTGTTCTTTTGCTTGCCTATTAGTTTAATGTGTATTATTGGAAAATAAATAAAACAAATTAGTTTGAGTTTACGTTAACAGGCATCATTCAATTTCGTTGTTTTTTATATTATAATATGTATTTAATATTTAATACGATTATTATAACGATACTGTGTTTTTTTAGCATTACATTTTTTTTTTTCCCTATTTCTTGAAATTTGTATTCAGTATTCAAAATGGTCATTTCTTAAATGATCTTTCACAATAACTATCCTCGATTTATTAATGGGTACATTTAAAGTGAAGGCAATGGTAACAAATGTCGAGGTTTTCCCGAAACGTTGTATTTATTTATTTTATATTTTTGCTTGCAGAGTGTTAAAAATATTAGCCTGAATAAAACATTTTCGGTGCGTTTAGAGATCATTTTCAATAAAAATGTTCGATTTAAAGTCGAAGAAAGCAGACAAAGTTGGAAGGATTGTCATTGTTTTTATTTGTTTTTATACCGGAACTTTAGTTTATGAAATGTACTTTGGGCAAGAATTGTAGTTTAATACAATAAAAAGAACGAAATAATGAAATAAAATAAAATAAAATAAAATAAAATGAAACGGAATGAAAGGCTGAAAAGTTCAAGAAAGCAAGAATAATATTAAATAATAAACAAGTCTCTGCAACATTCTGCATTTTATGTTAACATTTAATACGTTTAATGATTATACATTAACATCATAAAAAGTTGATGTAACAGGAGAGTTAAAAAAAGTTATTTATTTTCCTATACTCACTGCCGTCTTGCACCCAGTGGCGGTACTTTGAATTACTAAAATAATGTCTTCTTTTAGACGTTTTAGAGACCGTTACATAGTTTACAACTTTAACACTGCAAACATTGAAAGGACAACCCCAGTTTTAAAGTTAAGAGCTGTTTAATTCACACGTAGTTCACCCGTCGTTTGAACTTTTAATGCATTGTAACGGTCAGAGAAGACGGTGCCCTCGTCAGACCGATTCAACGGTTTGAATTGTCAACAAACACAGACAGAACGGAAACACTCAAAAGCTGTCAGCATCTTCATCCTAGTCTGTTTACAAGAGCCACGGCGACGGTAAATCAATCTCTCGCGAACTTTATTTTGCAAACCATCCATCATTCAGCGCGTTTTGAGGTAGGCGTTTTGACAAGTATAAGGCCGTCTAGTAACAGACGGGTGTAAAACTACAACATAATGTGCAAAAGACGTGATGCACAAGCTGTAGAAACTTGACAAGGTGCTCAAAACAACTAACAGTCGTTTCACATCACAAGAAAGCAGGTATAACACACAAACAAATACGATCTCAAAGTTGCTCAGTGCTCCATAAATAACACGGAAGTTCATAAACAAGGACAATGATTCGTCCTCCGGGAACTCACGGACTTCAGTTTGAGGAATATGCATCAACTGTGGAGGCAGTTGGAGAAGGCGTGGACGGCGCGGAGAGCGAGTTCTCTGAAGCATCCTCAGACTTCTCAACACCATCCTTGGAGTCCGACTGGCACTTGGGCTGGGAGCCTTCCTTCTCCCGCTTCTTCTGCTTCATCCGGCGGTTCTGGAACCAGATCTTCACCTGAGTCTCGTTGAGCTGCAGCGCGGCCGCGATCTCCACGCGTCTGGCGCGCGTCAAGTACTTGTTGAAGTGAAACTCCTTCTCCAGCTCCGTCAGCTGTTTGGTGGTGAAGTTCGTTCGCACAGTGTTGGGCTGCCCGCCAAAGCCGTATTCTCCAGCTTTCCCTGCAGAGAAAAAGCGCTCCATCACATCCGAGCTGCTGGCTCACCATCCTCTTCACTCACCTGTCTTGGGTGGGTTTCTCTTGACCTTCATCCAGTCAAACGTCTGTCCTGTCGACACGCCGTCCGACAGAGGAGAGCAGCATCCATCATGATGCAGCGGGGACAGGGAGCTGGAACAGCCGGAAACAAACGTGTCGGAACCGCCGTACGTGGATGACGCGTACTGGAACTGGCCGTGGAGATGCAGGTTCCCGCCACCGTAGCCGTTCCGGTGACGTTGCTGCACCACGGTCGAGGAGATATTCCCAGAGTAAACTAACGGGCCGCACTGAGGGAAGCCCACAGACGCGTCAGCCTCCTGGTTGAGTGCATAGTGACCGTATCCGGCGCACAAGCCCTGAGTCCCGTAAGTCGGATGGGCGCTATAAGTGATGGAGAGCGTCCCAGGTGACTGGTAGGACCCGGCTGGATCGTGTGACGACCTGGTGGACACGAACCGCTCGTCCTCATTGACTCGTACAGCGCACGACTGGAATGTGGAAAGTCCATGATTGCCATGAAGCGCCCTAACGGAACACGAGCCGCCACCAGCATCTCCAGCACCACTCATGGACGAGAAGTCTAGGAACGTGCTCATGGTGTCATCTTTCGGGCTGTCTCGGTGCCGGGCCGCTGATTAGAACGCGGTTCCGAGCCTTTTCTAGGTCTCTTCCGTCCGCTCGCGTGTGATGTGAATGACCAATGACAGTCACGTGGCCCAGGTCAGCCAGTGATCACTTGCTCTGTCCACTCTTGATTTTAAGTGGCCTTGCCGTGACAGGTTGTCGTTAAGCACCGGGATTATGTAAATGGCGACCGCCGGTCGATGCGCGTGACGCGGGCCCATATTAGCCAGAATACTCGCCTGTGGAATGGATTAGCCGAGCTGCCTTCGGACGAGAAGCACCGCTCTGGTGTGGGCAGCAATGAAAATACTGTATGCTCAAGGTAAGATGACATTTTTAGCTTATATGTTTAGGTAGATGTTTAAGCTGTATGTTTGTTTGTGTACAGATGGATGGATGGATAGACAGACAGACAGACAGACAGACAGACAGATAGACAGACAGACAGACAGACAGACAGACAGATAGATAGATAGAGATGACGCTGGTGTGTTTATGTAAAGGGAAAAAAATGTGTGTGTGTGTGTGTGTGTGTGTGTGTGTGTGTGTGTGTGTGTGTGTGTGTGTGTGTGTGTGTGTGTTTAGAAAAGCAGTTTTGTTCTAATTTCATATTCAATATTTTACAGTTTCTTATTAGAAATAACTGTGCTAACTGTGAAAGGGTGCAGCATCTATGATTACAGTTGTTTATTTGGTGTCTTATCGTCCAAGCGGATTGAACGGATTTGATTTAAACCAGATTTATATCAGAGATTCGGCATCAAAGTAAATTTACTCATAACAGACGCACGCCACTGTGAAGGGCAGACACGCGCCCCCTTCTGGGCAGATTTGGAGACACTGAGTATGTCGTTTCTTCAAAATGGCGTCTAACACGCTTGATTTAGGGTCTCTCGCCTCGCCCCTCCCTCTCTCTCTCTCACACGCACACACACACACACACACACACACACACACACACACACACACACACACACACCAAGTCAAAACACACATATTTATTTATATATACATATCTGTATAGGGTTGGCTTCAGAGGAAGTACTTAGAGACAAATTGCTCATGTCACACATAGTGAAATATCTGTTTTCTGTGATCTTTATGCTGGTGTTAAAATGGCAATAAAAAAAGAATTATTAGTAGGCGTCCACGTGGGAAGGGAAAGTCAGTTTAGTGCCAAAAGTAGAGTACAGAAATATCCCAAGGCCCATTATAACATGATCTGGAATTGTATATGAGGGGAAAAGTCAAGGAAATTAAAGAGCTTCAAATAGAATGAGAATTTGAAATCAATTTAATATCTTTAAACAAGATAATAAAAACATTGAAATGTACTTTTTTTTACTGGCACATTTTCATGTTACCTAATAACTTTTTTGCATTGATCTGAAAGTCTAGAAATAGTTAATTTAAATGTCAAATGTGTGAACTATGTGACTATCTGAATATCCAACGCTTACAATCCACAGATATTATCGCACGATTTATTATTTTTTAACAGCATTATTATTGTTATTTTTTACTTTAAGTTAAAAAAAAAAACTAATAAAAACACAACAAAACATAGACACAAATCATTGATCATAAAGTAATTTAAAAGTCTTCTCAAATTGCCATCTAAGGAGCGGCTCGTGGGCTTCAGATAAAGAGTGAAAACTAAACACAAGTTGAATCAGAAGTGAAACAGACACGTACAGACACGACCAGAACCCGCACGCGCACGTCCGCACTGCGCGCAAGCAGCCGCCGCGTCTTCCCATCAGAACCTTCGGTTTTACGCAGGCGCTTAGTCGTTTTTACACACACTACATGCTTTACTTGCAGGACGTAATTATTTCCACATGCCGTGACCAATGACGAGCTTTTCCATGATTTAAGTTTTCATCAGGATCCTAAATCACGACGGTCTTTGAACTGCTCCAGCTCCAGACAAGCCTCCGAAAGCCTGGAAGAAGAAAAAACATTAGCACTCGTTACACTCCCCATAGTATCTTTATCGTTCCCTCGACTTATTACTTTAAAATGCGATTACAACTGATTTCAAATAAAGTGTGCAATAAAACAAGCAGATTTATGCGCGTTATCGACCAACAACTCCAACGGCCGCAGTAGTCCCACTACAGTAATCTATCATTCCTTCTGTTACCACGGCGAAAATTATTATTGTATTATTGGCAAAAATGTAGAATAAAATAAAATGAGCTGTCTTCACTTCTTCAGCCCATTTTAATGCCACAAAGAAAAGAATCGTACCTTCCTGTGACGCGCTCCGGGTAAGAGAAGACGCTTCTCAATGATATTCAAGAGCGGAGTAAGAATTATAGCGCCGTGACGTCTCACGGCCCTTGTGTGGCTGACAAGGGAGACCCGGGCTTAGGGTCGGATTCGAAAGAGGAGGGATAAGAGGGTGATGGTTCTTTTGCCGCGAGACTTTGATTGATCACCTCTGAAATGTGTCGACAACTGGGGGGAGAGATGAAGAGCATTCGGCGCGCAATGGCTGCCTCGCGCGCAAACCGATAATTCACTGTTTGTTTTCAGTTCTCACTGTGCTACGATAAAGAAATGCCATTTTACTTCACAAGGAGACCATAACATGCCTTTTAAAAACATGGGCCTTTCTCTAAAATAAAATTGGATAGCGGCTAATTTCGACCGCTCAATTCTCTCATTATTGATTTATGCGGTTTAGATTTAGTGTCTGACACGTTTACCCAATAGATAATTGGAACTTATGTAAGGTAGAATGAATTGTAATTAATTCATAAATAAGTGTTATTAATTCTAGTTTAGTATACTATGCTTTATATTTACCGTACTGTAGTGTTTACATGTGGCACGATTAACCCTGAACTTTTGTTATTCACACTGATTGGCGGATATTTGCCCTTTATAATTTTCAAACAATTATCATAAATTCGGATCCAGATTCACATATATGTTTGGATGCTTTTGAAACGTTGCTCATATGAAAGCCTCTGGTTACAGCGTCCCCCTCCCCCAGCCGATCAATTATTGCCACAGTAGGCGATTGAAAAACATCCAGAGTCCACAATAAAACCCCTTGAAGAAGCCTCAGTGCTCGAGGTCACTATCACTAAAGTTACACTTCTCCGTGTTAGTTTTGTGGACGAAAATTATTAAAACCATTGCTTTTTAATCAGCCTATTTAAAACAATAGTTCAAAACGTGCAGTATATTTCAACATTTAACACGTTTCGTTTTTTTCCTCAACAGGATTCTGAGACTGAAGAAATGTGGATTCGGACACCAATCATTGATGAATAAATGTAAAAATGTTTCATTCAGTGTCGTTGTTTTTTTTAATATGCAAACAGACTATATATTTTTCGCAAATTGTTGTTTGAATGTTTTATAATAGTTTTTATTATAAAAAAAATGTGTTATTTTTTGAATTGTTCTCTGACACAAAGGCAATTAAAATTTATTGTCGTTTATTTATTTACATTATTATTAGAAGAAAATGAAGGTATATGTAGTTTAAAAGAAAATAAGGCCTGTTTAACATTCACAATTAGTGGCAATTAAACACTTTTAATAATAACGGCCATGTCAGAGTTATGTTACTGCATGTCTTCAGTAGATTAAATTTGATATTATGCGTTTACACAGAAAAAAAATTGGTCTTCAATCTAAATTCATTCGACTTCAAGTATACTGGCGACATTCGATAACATGGTGTTCCGAATTGTTTCACTCTTTCTTTTTATTCAGAAACAGTACAGGCCGACGAATCACGAAGCCACAGTCGGATGTTGCCACACAAAACAATCCGTGTCTTGAAAAAAAAAAAACAATTTAAATAACACAAAAGTAGCTGCTAATGGAGGGAAGCGAGGACGAAAATACACTGCGACCGCCGCGTTACAAATGAGTCAATTTAGGCGCTTCCTGAATTCTTCCCTGAGAATAGTGCGACGTCAGTTCTGTGAATGTGCACGAGTTGGCTTCGCACGATCCTTGCTGATGGCTGTTTCCCAGAGTTATCGCGCCGTTGTACTCGATGTTGCCCTGGGAAGGGTGCGACAGATGCGTCAGCCCAAACACCGACGCCCCCATCCCGACCAAAGAGTCCGAATAGTTCCCATTGCCGCCAACATAAACTGGGCTGTCGTGCACTTGGTTTCCGTAACTGCCGTTTCCTTGAAGATGGTGGGTGTCATATTCGGGCGTGCCTGTACCGGTCCCCGGAAATCGCTTTTGAGGAGGCGGGCAGTTGTTCAGAGGCGGTGGGTATGACGTGGGAAGGCTGTACGTACTAGCTTTGCTGTAGGAGGCCGGGGAAGGCGAATCGTATGACACACTATTGACCAGCGAATGCATTGACCCTAAATATGAACTTCCCCCGGCTGCCGACGAAAGAGAAACGGGACTGTGAGGAGACTGCGCTCCAGGAGATGGCATCATCCCGAGGCCCTTCTGGTCCTTCTTGTATTTCATCCTTCGATTCTGGAACCATATTTTAATCTGTCTTTCAGTCAGGTTGAGTAGGTTCGCCATCTCCACGCGTCTCGGTCTGCAGAGGTAGCGGTTGAAATGAAACTCCTTCTCCAGCTCCACCAGTTGGGCTGACGTGTAGGCTGTGCGCGCGCGTTTGGAGGCCGCCGAGCCGGGTGGACTCTGCTCTCCAGCGCAGCTCTCCACTGAAGGAAGAAATGGTTTGTCGGGATTAAGAAAAATGCCAAACTTGAAAGCAATTGTGTAATTTTTTTGAAACACTGTTAACGATGATTTTTTTTTCCAGTTTTTGTGGGCATTTGAAATAGCAAGTATACACACACACACACACACACACACACACACACACACACACACACACACACACACACACACACACACACA
>MU204349.1:387137-399053 GCA_017309775.1 Paedocypris sp. Pulau Singkep | reverse complement strand
ACACACACACACACACACACACACACACACACACACACACACACACACACACACACACACACACACAGTCTCTCTCACAAAATTTGGAAGTATAATGGTCCAAAGATTTTGCACTATTGTATATTATTAGAGCTTTATTTGGACAAGAATATACTCATATACATTGAAAATTTTAACGAAGAATCAGTTAACGTAACTCAAATCTTTAGTATCACATTTATTTAACATATGTTATTAAGTAAGTATTTATGGGAAAACTGGTTCCCTGTGTTCTTTTCTAGTATTTACCCAATAATATAAATGTATCACATTTGAACACGGGCCAATTTGTAATGTAGTTACAAATTAATTAATTAATCTAATTTATCCTATAGTGTCTTAGATTTTAACTTATGGTATCACCACTCCAAGGCTGCTACAATTTCGTTGTACTATATATATATAGTATGTGTGTGTATATATATAATGACAATAAAGACTTCTGATTTTGGCAGTTCTAATAATATATTGTATTGTATAATTGCTTTTTTATGACTTAATAATAATGACAATAATAATAATAATAATAATAATAATAATAGTAGTAATAGTAATAATAATATCAATATAGTTTTACAATTGTTGTTATAGTCATTTTGAAACATTTAAATACAAACTCGTTAATCGTTTGCTGTAATCACCTGCAATCGTGTTACAATTTTTGTGCTTCGTGTTCTGTCGAGACTCTTTCATCCACGGAAAAACGTGTTTTCTTGTGGCTGGAGCGGGGGAAGTCTGCTCGGGGTTCTTCACGGCGACGCCGCTGCTCGAAATCCGATGCGGCGCGCTGGGGGAAGATTTTCCAGAAGGGGCAGAGAGGGGCTGGCTCTTGTCGGAGATATCAGAGACTGGAGCGTGACTCTCTTTACTCACTTGGCACCCTTCAGAGATCTCATTGGATTTGTGAAGAGTCGCAGAGCCACCGGGAGACTGCAGAAAGCAGGGCGTGCGGTGGTATCCGCTTTCCGCATGGAGAGCTTCGAGATATTGCTGTTCATTGGCATCATAACCTAAACCGTTCGAGCTTTGATAGGGGAAGCCACTGTAGATTGCCGGGCTGTCGCAGTAGCTTGCTTTTTGCATCTCGCCGATTGCCAATGTTTATTTCACTTTCTGACAAGGTCCTGACACATGCGTTGAAGGACATTGGCTCGGCGTAATCACGTGACACCTCTCCGCCAATGGGCTCGACGTGCGAACCTATAGCGAGAGAAAATACAGTGAGCCGGCGAAATAAGGCCTATCGATCTTCCTTTTAGAACTCATTTGACACTGAGTCGAGACCCGTGTCCCGGTCACCATTCGCCGTATGGCAAACTCTACCAATTACCGACATTATAAGTGAGAATCGGTTGAGCCTTTGTATTTTACAATTAGTGGCATTAAAGTTAAAATTACATTTCAAATGAACATTTTCGTTTACCTGTTCAACTAAACGCATAGAATAACTAAATGCATAGAATAAAATACACATTAAAATAAATTAAAAAAACTTTATATTATACATTACAATCTTTCGGTCAATCAATTTAAATCTTCGTACTCCTAATGGCTTTTGAATGTTTATTACCACACAAAAAAAAAACAATTTCACAACTTTGTATTTTCACACGTTTCATGCGCTGCTTGAGTTTGAGTCGCTGTTGGCGAGTAAAACCTGAAAAACTAGGCAGACTGGCTGTACCATCCCAAGTTTTGACCATTTCACTCCAAAATAATGGTATCAGGGCATGTGGTTGTATAATAATTACATAAAGATTTAGAACAAAACAATACAACTTTTCTATCAATTTGTATTAGCACAATCAATTACATTTAGTATATAATTAGTTGTAAATTAATTTTACAACTTTGGATATATATATATATATATATATATATATATATATATATATACATACATACATATTTATCCATTTTCAACTAAAGGCCTGTATATTAATGGACTCAATAAACTAAGACATTTTCGAAAGCGAATCACTCTCGGCGCTGATTACAGCTTTGGCTCAATCCTGCATATTGCAGGCATAAAAGAAAAGACGATATAGAGACACAAAGCAGAGCTCCACAGCTGCTGCGCGGGAGGAATCTGGCTCGGGTTTGAATGAGTGTGCACGAGCGAGTGAACTCTCTCTGAACCGAGGTTTCAGTCGCGCGGTCATAAATCACAAACTCGCCATTTAACAGCCATGCGAAAACCGTGCCCCTGTCCCGCTTACCTTCCTCCCCGACGAGTAATGCACAGCACGGCGCGAAGTTCTCTCATTCAGCGGCAGAAATCGATCAAACAGGGGTCCGAAGTGATGCAAAACCGGGAAAACACAAAGCGAGCGAGGCGCTTGCACGAGCGCCCGAGAGCGCGCGGGAGCGTCAGTTCCCGAGGTTTTTTTTTTTTCGCTTTCTTTACGTTAAGTAGCGAAAGAGATAACGCGGTGCACATGGTACAGACGTTACATGCGGCATGTCTTCGGATCTATTCTAAATGCCACCATTGGCTGTGCTCAAGTGGGTCTGTCTTCTGGTAATAATGCGCACAAACTAGCACGTTAACACACACTCACGTACACACTCGGTGAACTCCCTCGAAACACAGCGTCACCGTGGACACAAAATATGCAAATTAAGCGCCTACTCGAGGAAAGAACGCTTACCATTCCGAACTGAAACCATTTAATTTATTTTCGGTAGCGAACAAACTAATTAAATACTATGTTGAGGCGCCAACCATTTTAAACTGAATTCCGTTCTATTAAAATAAAAACCCCCACCTAAAATAACAACACTGAAAATATACTGCTCTTTTGTGCTAAAACTGGTACAAACACAAGTAAACAAATGCTAACTTTCCCCTGTTAGTCTTTAAATGTAGTTTTTCTCCGCGGTTAAAACAAATATTATTTTGATCGGTTATAGTGTTTAACAATTTGTATTATACAGCCTTATAACTACAATAAAGAAAATTGAAAAACAAAAAAAACTACTCGACAGATTTACCATCCACCTAAACTATTCCTTTTCGCCGCCCACTGGATTAAATATTTACTAATCTTAAAAGAAACCAAAGCGACGTGGGATGGTAGTGGGAGAGTGAATGGAATTCAAAAATCCTTACGTTTGCAGCTTTTTGACAGTTTCAGCACTTTTAGACCATTGTTATAATAAAACGCAATTAGAATGCCTTCTATTTGAAGTCTGTACAAAAAAAGTAAGTCTCCAACGAATTGCTGATTTTTCTGGTGAAAAATATACGCCTAAACAAAGAAACAAAAAAACAGATATATTTTGAATGACTCGCAAAACTTATGTAGCACAAAAAATGTAAAAGACGTGTGTCAGTGTAAATATTATTATTATTATTTTTATTATTTTAGGGTTAACCCCAACCCTATCTCTACTATTGCAAAACAAAGGCGAACGCATTGTGAATGAATAAACATAGCACATTTAAGATTTTAACAATTATCAGAACTCTCTCTGTTCAGCCAAGACGTGTTTTAAGATCAATACTAAATGAAAAGGCGTTAAGAATATCTAATGTCTTGTAATATGTTTAATGTAAATATGTGTATCGTTTAACGTAGAGTGGCGAGTTTATACAAAAACATTACGCGCAGCATAAAGAGCAAAAAAAAAAAAAACAACAACATATCAATCAATTTAGACATCAGTAATAAAATATTTAACACAGTATGAAAGTACAATTTGAACAATAACTTAAACGGTTAAAAGATAATCTCTAAAAGTAAACAACAAATATAAACACCAAAATGAAAATAAGATGTGTTGTACACAAATATTTATTTAGCAATGTAAAAACGTGTTTGCTCACATTCTCGATATAAAAAGTACTCCAAATCGGAGAAGAATTTAGATCGAGCAGTCATTAGCGCTAAAGCCGCGGCCGCCCTAAGTCCCTCAGCCCATAAATCAAGACTCGAGCGTGGTGACCTCGTGCCGCAGCGTGTTTTGGATTATACTCCTTACAATATATCCTCGTTTCCCATGCGAGCCTCTTCAAAACTGACCGCCACTGTTTGGCGATTTTTATTGTCTGTCTTGTGATTTATTCTTTCTGGGGAACCCTGCAAACACGCTTTTAACAACCCAGAGGCTTCACAATCATAAATAAATGTTTGGGAGATTCGGCTTTGAGCTCTGGCGTGAAACAGACCATTATAATTTACCAAATTTAAATTATATATATATTTTTTTCCAGATAAAAAAAGACAACTAATAAAATAATATCAGTTATTAACAACAGTATACATTAAATATAGTGAAATATGAAATTTAAAAGTCCAAAAATACTTTTCATCTTTCAACATGGTAGGACATCTAGCATGAACAATTCATAATCTAATAGAAATGTAATCTTAATGATGATCTAAGATTAAACTTGAATGCAAATATCTTAAACATACAATACATAGGCAATTAATAAAATAAATTTAGTGCTGAATTTAATTACTTGATTTACGGGTTCGAGCGTGTGTATTTATCAATATGTGGTTACTGACCTTCCCTCTGAGTTGCACAAAACTAATGAACAATCAGCGGAAATACGCCAAAATAAAATCCGTCCTCTTGCTGCGCAGGACTTTGTCTTTTTCTTTGCAGAAAATAAATCCATTCATGACATCTGCATAAAATAATCCGCAAAACGTACCAGGGTATTTGGGAAGCTTATATGTTCTCTCTCCACGTCTTTTCAGCAAGTCCAAAATTGACCAAACCCCACTTTAGAGAAGTGGACTATTACTATCGGCAGAGCAGCAGATCGGGACCGCACTCCATCCTCCCCCTTCATCATAATACAGCATTCATGTTATGCACCCGACTCACGTGATCCATTATATATTAAAAAGAAACCTTTTCTGAGCCGTCAATCATTAATATGACGTGGTTTCCTTTCTCTTTTTAAGCACATAGTGTAAGTGCACGGAGTTTGGAGTTTAAGTTTTTGGTCTTGTCTAAATACGTATGCAAATGAGCCGAGACCGTAGCAAGTGATTGGTTAGAAATGAAGATTCGCATGAACGTATAGGGTGTTATAGCAGGTATCAAACCGCTTTTGTGTTGAATACATACACACATTTTCAGAGATGTATTGGCTTCACATAACGTAACAAAAATATGAATAAGACTGTTATCTTATAGAATGCAATAGCCACAACTATGAAGACTATAGAAAAAGTAAACGGCGGATCAGTGGAATGTGCGAAATGTTGCCCTCTGTCGGCGATCAGAGCGTAAGTGCAAGAACAAAATAGAAAGAAATTCAGCATTAATGTTTAGTTTATTGCCTATTGATTTTAAGACGTAAAACTGATGGTCAAAAACCATTTTTGCATTGTTTTTTAGACTCTATAAAGCGGCCATAGTTCTGACCAAAAGTTTAAAGTTGAATCTTATCGGTAGTTTTGACATCTTGTCATTGTGATCTATCAGGTCATTTTAACAAAAGAAAGAAGGTTCGGTCTTTCCAACATTTGATGCTTGTTTTCCGGCAGCTGAGTGTTTAAGCTGAAAGATCGTGGTAAAGCCCCCCTTAATTAATCATATAGGGCAAGACGCTTCTCCCCCTTTGCAGAAACACTTTGTTCTTCCAAAAGCTAAAACTCGGGGAATGGTTTCAGATTATTTGGATACATACAAGAATGCTTATACAACTATAATTAGCATTTCGACTCTTTTCTTTAATCCAAACATATCAGTAATGTGTGGTCACAAAACAGTGACACATTTCACCTGCCTGTAAATTAAACATCCCGGAGTGTTGTGAAACCAAGACCAAATATGGCTACTAAACTTTCAGTTGTTTGCACAAGTACAGTAGCATTTTCACTTTTTGAGATTTTTGATAGGTTGCATGTAGAAGACGCACCGGCAGAACGGCAGGAAAGTAATTTTTATTTTAAACGGTTATGCAGCGTTAAAAGAGGACTTTGCAATACATTAATAAGTACATTTGCTTTAATTTGCCTAAACTCTTGTTAAAATGTCAGATTTTAGTTTAACACATTACAACTGAAAAGTATTGAAATGCGGAGATTCCTCCGCTTTATTTAATTGAGGGTTGACTAACTAAACTAATTAATTGAAGATTTATATAATTTAACCACGTGTATACTGCAAATGGCGTGAATAAAAATATAATGAAAATCTCGATTTCAATATAAGAAGAGCAAAATTTTCTTTTAAGCAGACAACGAAAGAATCGTATAAATAAATCTCTGCTAGGAAAGCAGCTGAAGTATTAACTGAGAGTGTAAATTGTCAGCCAATACAATAAATGACAGCAAAAATAATAAAGCAACTGGCGCGTTTTCCCGATATATAAACGTTCAATTGACTTACGGTAAACCTTCTTCAACAGACTGAACCGAGGGGAATTTCTTCAGACATCTCTTGCAAAGTCGATGGTCAACTGCAAAATGAAAAATCCTATCCGAGCTCTGGTGTCTATTTCTAACCCATAGGTATCCATATTTAATAAGGTCATGTGAGCTAGTTAATTAAAATTTAAACATGGCAGATTGAGATGTGAGAAACGAGTGTCATTTAAATTAGAAGTTTAAATTTCCTGTCTGTCGAAATCTGTATAACAACAGTAGACAGACTGGCTGCTTAACGTTGTTCACCATTTAAAAATGAATTGTTAAATTGTCCCACTGTTAAAGTATCGATCAGCATCTAGATGATTATTAAAATATTAATACTAACAATACTATAAAAATATGATGTGATCACTAACTGAAAATTGTTTTTAATCAACAATATAAGTTTTTTAAAAAGGAATTTTAATAATATAAAGACAAATTTGCTCTTTACAAATAATAAAAAATATAAATATAATAAAAGTATTTCGTATCCTATGTAGAATTTATTCTGTATGTTTTCAAACACAGCTGTAGTAATTCGGAATTTCTGCTCTATAGCCCATACATTCATAGATATAAGGATCGGGGTCTAAAGGTCATGAATGTCAGAGGTTAAGAGGTCGTACTGCTGTTTGATGATAGCTGGAAGGATTTGTGTCCTCTGCTTGACCCCTTCACGCGCCAATGCCTCACTTACTAGCCTTTAGCTTTTTTCACAATACACAAATGAAATTGTACAAGTAAATTATGAAAATTATTTTTCAGATAACGCAGATCTGGTAATCAGCTCGAAGATATACTGCTGTTTTCATAATTATCATCGAAAAATATAATTTTCCGCATCATATATCATTTTAAAATATCCACATCTTTATAACTTCGACAATTTGAAAACTAAACACCTTGAGTCTTCCTTTTAGCGTTTATAGAAATGCATATCATATCCGCTGTCAAGCGTTGGCCTAAATCGATGTAACAATCAGCATTACGTTGAACGTGTCTGTTTTCGGACTCTCACAACTCACTATTCAGCGCTCCACGAAACTCTCAATTTGTTGAATGATTCGAACAGAATTAATTTGAATTAGACGTGCACAATAAAGTTATATTTATTATATCCACTGCAGCCAGAGATTCAGGCTCATTAAAACAACTCTACATCGTTTCACCAATATACAAATAACTAAATACACGAATATTCACAGCTTTGATCACGCAAATACACACAAAACACTTAAAAATGTTGGACTAAGACAAATGAGATGGCTATTCAGGAAGATTGTTCCTATGTTAGGATGTCAATTTGTTCACGCGCCACTATGGATTTCACTAAACTTGACCTGTCCTGATTACAAAGAAAACGAAGAACAATTGTCCAAAGGAAAGTACAGTATATACTATATTATTGTCGTTCGTTCGAGGAGGATGAGATCCAGTTCAAATCAGAGAGAAGGATGCTGAGATTGCGGGACGTGGAATGGCATCACCGGACAACAAAGTAACCCTGTGAAGTTCCGACCTTAATACTGCTATGTGTTCTTCATCCTCGCTCAGTTCCAGTCGTGCCTCGTTTTTCACAATTCTGGCACTATACGTTCGAGGAACACGGCGTGGGAAGCAGAGTTTGCGGCTGCTGAGTGGCATCGGTCTTCATCTGATGGTTGGTGGGAGCTGAACTGGTGGAGCGGATCTTTGTGTTGGGGAGCTTGTGGTCCTTCTTCCACTTCATGCGTCGGTTTTGGAACCAGATTTTCACTTGACGCTCGGAGAGACACATAGTGTGCGCGATCTCCACTCGTCGACGTCGCGTGAGGTATCGGTTAAAGTGGAACTCTTTCTCGAGCTCCAGCGCCTGCTGGCGCGTGTAGGCGGTGCGAGACCTCTTGGGCACTCCTCCAGAATAACTGGCGGTCACTAAACACACACAAGCACACAACCAGGCAGGTGTTATTGGAATTCTCGTGGCATGGCGAGGTGATGTAAAACCCACTACGTAAATATTTCAAAGTACTGAATAAATCTGATCTGCATTTCCATCTCTATGTCGGAATCGCACCTTCAGGGAGCGCTCTATTCCGGCGAACACCTCAGCTATGATTGTAGGGGATAAACGGAATAAATATCCCAGTTGGCTCCTATAGATGCTCTTTGGTTGAAGTTGCCCTAAATGCTAACTTGTTGTGGATTCTCGAGGAGACGTCCAAACGGAGATTTAGGGACTCCTAATCCTCGGGGTGGATTATTTTATCACTACTTGGGGACAGTAAATCTCGCAAATTAAGCAGTTACCGAGCGTTTGTTTCCACCGTTACTACTACTGCTGCGCTTCCTTGGCTGTCTACAGGGACCGTGTTGCTGATTTAGACCTCTTACCGGTATTAACGTGCACTTTTTTCATCCAGGGATACACCACCGGCTCCTTTCCCTTCTGTGCGCCGGAGAGAGGCTCGGATGCCAGGCTACAATCCTTGTTAGCGGTGGAACCAGCGCAGCTCTCTGTGTTGAGGCGGGGTCCGTGGTTTTGCAAAGCGGGTTGAGTTTGCGCGTGATGACGGTCCGCGAAGTCGCCGAGGCCGTTCGATGACACGTCGCCGTAGTCAAAGCTCGGCTCTTGGTAGTTGGATCGCGGGTACGATGTCTCCTCGTGATGGGGGAAGCCCGCGTCTTTCGGTCGGTCATAATAATCGGAGGACACGGGAATGTATCCATTTTGCTGGTACTCCTCGCACGGCGGGAAAGAAGGTTCGATGTAATTTGAATTGATCAAGTAGGAACTCATGATCATTAATTTGAAAAGTGCAACAATTCAAATTTTATCGCGCTGTCGTTTTTCTGATCTATCCAAAACCCACCTACTCCTCTGTCAAATGTACAAAGTTGGTCGGTCACGTGAGGATTCCGACCAATCAGCGCCTCCTGTGGGCATCGTGTAAACAAGCACCAATAGCAGGTCAGACGTCGGCACAACGAAGACGAGTTCCAGCGCTCTATGCGTCTTTTTATATAATCAAATCAAAATACTTGAATTAATTCAATATAGTTACTGAATGTTCAGCATTTGAGGACTGTAACAATATAGCAAGTATGTTCATTACGCACTGGATGGTTGAAATCTCTGCTTTTATTGACATAAAGGACGACGACGTGATTTATCATAGACTGATCCCTTCCGGAGATAATGCCCTTTCCAATGATAAATGTACTGAAATATTCTCGTTTGCTTTGTACCACAAACAGCAGTTCTGTACAAAACATGAGCGGCACAGCCTCAACAAAACAACAGTATTGAAGGCCAACGAACTCTGAATCCCAACTAAATCAATTACTCTTAATGACATGCACATGGTAATGCAGAGCAGGCAAAACAATATTCATACATAAACCAGAAATTTCATATAACATATAGAAAATTATGACACATGATGGCGTCAAAAGTTGGTCCACTATATAATATTGTCATTTTTTACTTACAATACTCATTTAAACAAACCCAGAACCACAAAACATAGCCTGAACTAAACCGAAATATGAATTTGCTGTCATAAACACAGTCCTAATCGGAAATGTTTACTCCATTCGTAAAATTATTTTTCCAAATAACAACAAAACGACAATGTATTTTAAAGTTGCATATAGAGGATAATGAGCTGAACTATTAAAAATAAAAATGTATTACTGATCATTATTTGTTTAACCAATTGCGCCAAACCAAGTTATTGTTGCAAGCACAACAAGCCAAATAGGAAATCGAGTTGTACATGGAATGTTAAAAATGTAAATAACTTATTTCGGCTCAGTAATGATTTAACATGGCTCTTTACACAGCCTAATTAAATGAAACCAAAAGCATTACCAATTTCACACTTCGACCGTATTGTTTTTAAATTACCTACTTTTTAGTAGAAAGAAAGATAAATAGTGATATAGCTAAAATGATTGCTATTCAACTATTTAAACGAACTATTTTTTTGCAGAAATCTATTGCTTAACTATAAATTATAATATTGAAAAGCATTCAAACAGTAACTACCATCAGTATATTTGTAAACAAACTCGAAAATAAAAAACGGAATGTGTAAAACTGAAAACCTTAATTTATAAAAGTCAGACAGATCAATATTATTATAACACCTTTATAAAGTCAGTCATAGAATAAGTGTCCAAAATATTCTGACCTTACAGCATGGAAGGGCTGATGCAAAAAATAAGGACTTCCAACAGGTAGTTCCAAACGTTTCATTTTCGTGTTGAAAATTAGCTTACAAAAGGAAATCGGCAGCTTCTACAGCTGCAAGCCCAAATCAAATAAAGTCTAAGTTACACACGACAATACACCTTTAGAACTGCCCAAGCTTTCTTTATAATGGCCTCACAAAGATGACTTCGGTTTGACCCCTCAGTGACTTGGTGTCCATTTAGCCTCTTATTTATCTTATTTTCTGACAGTCTTTGTTAAACAAGAGGGCGTGCCCTCTAGAAAGGTGACATTTTCATATTTGTTAGACACAGTGACCCTAGGTTTACCCCGGCCTTGGACTTCGTTTCGTCCCCTCGGGGAAAAGGCAAAAGCATCACTGAAATAAATAAAATATTATAACGTTTTATTAAAACAGTTGTTGAAGATGATTTTAATTTTCTCTTCAACAAAGTGAAACCATGTGGTTGCATTCTTTAAAATGTTTTTTTTATAAAAGTTTAAAATTACAGTTCGCTTTAACCCCAAGCTGTGCCAATAAAATTTGCATCACACAGATTAAAACAATTGGCAAAGTGAGAGATTTTAAAAACCGAGTATGGAAAAACAAGTGCTCGAAACAGTGTGCAATCAAAAAAGAGATTTTTTTATAGGGTTTATAGAGTTTTTTATACACTTTCTAAAATAGACTTATTTTGAAGCGTATTTTACATGCAAAATAAAATAATCTCTTAAATATACCTTTAATTTAAAATCTTAAAGAGTGTTTTTTGAATAACTTCACATTCAAAAACGCAGTCTCGCAAAAATAACTTAAAGTAAACGTTAAAGTCCCGGAAATAATCACCGAACATTTCCTCACACTTAAGTGAACAGAACGATTTCTCCGCGACTTATCATTCAAAACTGTTCGGACAAATGCGCCGCAAAGTGAAAACAAGATACGAAAGACCAAACATTTACAGACGTATCTTTTATGTAAAAGCAATATTTGGTAATTAAAATTATTAAACACGGTCTCTACTAAATCTAAAAATAAATGGCATCATATTTGGATTGTATATTGTTTGTTGTTTTGGAATAGTTTATATAATTCATTTATGGTTTGTGTTTGTTTATTATGATGTGTGCAGTGCGCTATGGTCATGTCTGTTTATTTGTTTGGATTTGATGCTGCTGTTGTGACGTGAAATTTTCCCGCTGTGGGACTATTAAAGGCTTTTTCAATTAATGGCTGGAAAAAAAAAAAAAAAAAAAAAAAAAAAATATATATATATATATATATATATATATACACGTTTT
>MU204349.1:323417-378248 GCA_017309775.1 Paedocypris sp. Pulau Singkep | reverse complement strand
ATAAAATAATGAAGACAGCACACGTTAACATTGTATATAAAATGTTTTTATTAAAGTGTATTATCATTTAATAAATTAAACTGCTGATGACATTTGAGGACATGAGGTATTTGTTACGTCGCAAGTGTTTAAATGTAAAAAGAAATCTCTCGCCTATACTCAAATTAATTCAGTGCCACGGATTCGGTTTTTAAAACTGAGCAAAATATAATGTTTAGGTAGTGCCAAAACAATAGCAAAGAAGGTATTAAACAACAACAAAAGATTTCCTTAAGGGACATATTCGATAATGGAAAATTGAACTTTCTTATTATGTGCTTCGAAATAGGATAATTTTCTAACCTAAATTAAAAAAAGAAAAAACAAATCGTTATTTTGAAACACGTTGGTTTTTAAGTAGCTATTTCTAATGCGACGTTTGCTATTTAAAAACTAAAGGCTTGAGTCAATTATTTTAAAAACTAAAATAAGGGAGATGCCTAATATGCTAAATATAATATAACACAACAATAAAGTCATGGACATACTAAAACAGGTAGAATGTGAAATAGCGGGTGTTTTTCCACTTTAGGAATGACTTCATTTCGTCAAACGAAAGTGTGTGTTTTATTCCTTGTCGTCTTTAATTTCAGCTCTGTTCGATTTTTTCATCTTCATCCTGCGATTTTGGAACCAGATTTTGACCTGCCTCTCCGAGAGGTTTAGTAGCCGAGCGACCTCGTACCTTCGGTCGCGTGTGAGGTAGGAATTGAACAAAAACTCCTTCTCCAGCTCGAGGATTTGGTGCTTAGTGTAAGGACACCGTTTTTTACGCGTGGAGCTCGCGTGGAGCCAGTTGGACACTGGGTTGTCTGGGGAAAAGCATAGTGGGTGAAATCAGTTGCATACAATTGTTTAAATGCTTGTTAATTATATATTTCAGATTAGGTTACATTTGCTATTGTAAATTATATGCATTGTTTCCACAATATCTGGAGCAGCGCAACGCAGGGAATAACATACGGAGAATTTGCGATATAAAAAATGTAAATTACAAAAATCGTCAAGTGAATACATTTTAAAAACTAGATAAATCTAAATGAACATGAAGTGAAACTTGATTGCATTTAATGAAAACAATGGCATGAATCTCTTGATCGCTTTTACGCATAAACAGTTTAATAGCAACGAACCCAATGAGAAATTTATCATGTTTCGGCAGTGCTTTACCTGGATCTAGATTTCTTTCGTCAGATTCGCTCTTCTTCTCCGTAGACCGTGTGGACGCGGTCGCCGAGTCCGCGGAAAAGCCTCCGTTGAGTCCGTTCGCCAGTTCGCCTTGAAGAAGCGCACGAGACTCGCCTCCGCCATCGATTGTTCTTTTTACATGAAAGTTTGGATGGAATTCCTGTAATCCAGCGAGATGAAGCCCGGATGTTGAATCCAGCAGCCAAGATTCGACGTAATCCCCAGATAACGCGGACTGCGGCTGATACACTGACTGCAATCCGCTGGTGAAATGCGCTGGGATGTGGCCTAAAGATGTATTAGCATTTACAGATTGCTTTACCAGTGTGCAGTGGCCTTGTTCCCTGTGCTCTGCTGGAAGAACCGGTGGCCTGGCGTGTTGAATTTGCCCTGAGCCTAATGAGAAACGGCTCTCCTCGTTCTCCGGTATAATAAGAGAGTCGACATAGTATCCTGTCAGAGCGCCAAATGTCGACATGCTGGGGTCGCACTCTCGCGCATAAACACATACCACTAACACACATACACCAACACACACACGCACACTAACACACACATACACGCTCTTATAAACAATCTGCACAAATCGAGACCCAACTTCCCACTCACAAAGATCCAGTCAGCTAATAAGTTCAGCGCAAACTGCACTTTGATTGGGCAAGGCAGGCACGTGACCACTGCATCTGAACAATGCAAAATTAATTCCAAGAGACTGACACAAAGAAACCATTGGTTATCACTTGTGATAAGGCGACATGAAAACGCTTAATTTGGTAACACTATCAAAAAGGCTTCCGTCATTGTGCGTCTTGTATCCCAAGACAACATTTTGCATTAGAAGAACTGTTGGGATATGAAAACAACAACAATTTCGTCGCTGTAGTTGTGTTACGTTTACAAGCGTTAAAATAACAAAATAAACAAACCAGTGAAATAACATCCCAAACTTAAATGCTGAAAACAAACAATTTGTCAATAGAAATCCAGCAAAAAGAATGAACTACACTATATATGAAAATTCATGGCAAAACGAAAACAACAATTTGCTATAATTTACACAGCAAGGCAGAGTTACCAGTTGTTTGACTTATGACGAATAAACTTGACGATTTTACTCGATTAAAAATACTCGTTTTTGTTTAGTGTTTGTTTAAAATGTAAAACAAAACACATTTTAAAAGAACTGATGAGTATATTAATGTTCAAATTTCAGGATTTTGGTATATATATATATATATATATATATATATATATATATATATATATATATATATATATATGTATATATATATATATATATATATTCATATATATTAATTCTTTATTCATTTTTCTTTCTTTTTTTTCCCTTTACTGTTATTAGTACAAAAACATCACACTGATAAACGCATAATTTAAATCGGGGCTTTAACATGCTTAATGATTATGTAATTTTTTTTACATAATTTTTTAGAGTAATTTTTGCGAATCTGTTGGAATAATAATTTGTTAGCTATTCTAAAAAATCTAACAACAGATAAAATAAACACATTTATCACACGTGAAATATAAACTTGCACACAGAAACATGCATCGTCAAGGGCAAAATTATCGAAATAATTGTATTCTAATAACATATTTACCACAATACGTTTTCTCAAAAACGAGTAAAGAAGAAATGCAAGCTCTCTCTCTTGGCTTTTTCAGGCCGTTAACAGCACGACTCAGTTTTACCATTAAAGCCTTTCAAGCCTTTTAGCCAAAGGAAAAGAAAATCTTTTTAGTAAAGTGCCATCATAAACCCAGAGTTGCCTTTTGTGTTGGGCTAAGCGGAAGCGGCAATCTCGCGCGCTAAATCTCCGTACGCAACATGGGAGTGAATTAGTGAGTTTAGCTAAAATAAAAATAAAAGTTCAGTCTTAACAGCATGTTTAGCTTCGTTCAAAGTAAGCCACATTTGCAATTTTAATTAATAAAAGCCATTGAGTTGTCGTACAATTTAATAATTGTGTTTTATTGGTTACAAAAATTACAAAGAAATAAATAAACTCTGAAGAAATTTGACGTATTATAACCGTGGTAATTAAGACAGTTTTCTGTTGTAGAATTTTAATATACAATCCCAACAACATGAAACTACCTAAATCACTCGGTTAACATTTCAGAAAAAATGAAATCGGCTTCTTTTAAAAAAAGGTTTTCTTTTTTTAAATAAAATGCATTTCTTACAACACCAAATGACGTATAGTGATTTGTTACGATATACTTTTTATCATGGAAAACATATACCTTACCTCGGCGGTTTTCCCGTAACGACAGAACCCCGAGCGTCTTTTTCTTTTTCTTCTCTGTTCCGGTCACAAAACGTGACCGGTAATAAAAAACAAAATTTTGTTTCTCGCGGTAATTTCGCAACAGAACTCGGACGCCGGATTATATAGACACCGTATAATCCTCTTTTATTTAATATAAAACCATCCTTCTTTCAAAACAAAACAATTTAGTCTTCACCTTGACTAATTCCCCGTAAAAACAAAATAGTAAATTAATCAATACCCACAGTTTAAACGTCCCACAATTACAAATCCTTGTCATCCAAAATTGAAATCATAAACAACCCAAAAGGTTTTGCCTTGACACAATTATTATAAGACAGTTCTATTAGTTAAAATTTTTCAATTTTGATCTAACACAGAAGATTTGCAGTCATATTCAATTACTATTCTTAAAAGGCACTAAAATGTCTTTGAAATGAAAGCTGATATCATTCCGTCGGATTTCATATGGCAGGTGAAGAAAACTTGCCCCTTCTGCACACATCTCCGACTGGCCCCTAGGCGGCGTCGCTGAGCCTCGTTTGTATTCAGGAAGAACTTCTTCTTGAGCTATGAATGTATTGCTCACTCTTTGAAAAGCAGCGCCTCTTGCGGCAATAGTTGTATTTACAAGTATTTTTGATACACGCGGTTGTCTGGTTAAATATGTTATGAAACATGTACATATTTAGTTGTTTTAGTTTTAAAGTTTTATTTTTTACATTTTCAATATTCAATTAAAATTATGTTTTCAATATTCAAATAAATAACATTTTAACTATTATTTCCAAACAGGGTATTTTATACGTGTTAGTTAAATAATTTTTGCCTTTGTGATAACGGTTTATTCTAAAATGGGCCAAGTTCAGAAAATAAAGAGTAAATAATTAATTTGGTAAAGCTCGCAAACGATATTTTAGGCAGTTCTTTCTAACAACCAGAGTCCAGAATAAAAGTTGGATACTGAAAATGTGTACTATGTATATAGAAAACTGGCGGTAAAATGCATACGCAATTCTACAAGTGACTTTAATGTTCCTTGCTTCGAATAAAAGTGTCGGCAATAGTAAATGAAATAATTTCATGTTGTCGCCGCCAACCTGTAATTGCGATAAAATTTTACCTATATCCATGCACAATATTCCTCAGTGGCCACTTCGCCTGCCTTTAAATACAAAGCTACGCATACGAGTCACGAAACGGCCGTTTATTCGTTCCAACACGAAAATGACGAGCTTTCGACAAGTCTTCCAAAAACGAGTTTGAAATTATGTTGAATTCCACTTTTTGAAAACGTGTTAGTCCGATTGTTTATTTAGAGATCCAAAAAATCAGCGCGTGGTTCCAGTAGAAGACGGACTATTGGTGAAGATTCCTCGGGTTTATTTCACAATTCTTCGTTTGCGGTGGGAGTTTACGAACACGGAGTGCCACGCCCCTGAAAAAACTGCGTCACTAGCCCTTAGAACAGCCGCAATGCCTACTGCAGAGAAAAGCAGATGTGAGACTTTAAAACAACGAGCTAGTTTACACCTCCAGTCTCACACACAAACGACCAGCATGTGGGAATTTGTGAGGTTGCGGCAAACTATTTTTATTGATCATATTTTACCGAGATTCTTATGTTTAATAATATGTGCTTTAGGAAAAATATTGAAAACAACGAAAATAAGACTTGCGAGAAAAGGAATGTAAACAAATCAATTCAAAGTTTGTGATGTATTTGAACTACGATTGTGTCCAAATACTCGAGTATACTTGTGTGTTCTTGCTCACTCGCTCTCTCGCGCTCTCTCTCTCTCTCTCTCTCTCTCTCTCTCTCTGTGTGTGTGTGTGTGTGTGTGTGTGTGTGTGTGTGTGTGTGTGTCTAAAATTATTTATTAGGCAATAATAAATAGGCCCTACTGCTGAATTACGATTTTGTAATTTACTCCTGCTCGTATTCGGCTCCTGTTAATTTGTGTAAATACTGTATATGTAACTATAAAATAATTTATTATGAGTAATGTGTCTAATAATATTTATTGCTCCTCTTATTGTTTACAATTGAAATAATAATGAGGATGATGTTGTATGATGAAATTAAATAAATCACAGCAGATATAGATTTTCACACACTATAACAACATATCTGTGCGCTATTAAATATCTCCTTGCTGACATTAAGAGGCAACAGAACATTAAAAAAAAAAAGAAACTTTAGACAGAATTCAATCAGAGAAAATTAAGTTTTACATACTGTCATTTCCTCCCGAAAGGTTCAATCACGCTTAAAGCGCATGCAAGGTGCAAAATCTCTAACGACAGTGATTTTAGCAGTAACAAGTTAGCTATAAATTACAATACCATTATAGTAAAAATAATCTAATAATTTAGTTCAAAGATCAAACACATCCCCAACGGTTTGGCGCTAATGGACTTTTTTAATCAACCGATTAGTTTATAGGAATTAACTAATGATGAAAATCAATCAATCTATCTATCTATCTATCTATCTATCTATCTATCTATCTATCTATCTATCTATCTATCTATCTATCTATCTATCTATCTATCTATCTATCTATCTATCTATCTATCTTTATGTCTGTTTATCTATCTCTCCATCTATCGCTAGATCCACGGCCATGACATTGATCATTGACGAGTACCTCCCATGTGAACCGACAGATTAGCTACAAGTCAACGTGAGACAGTGAGGACAAAACAAACAAACAAATAGTGGAGAAAGAGGGGGATGGCGTTTGTTCTCAAGTACGACCGTCAGAAAGCAGGCGGGATTTGGAAGCAGTCTGAGGATTTCTTTGCAGGTGTCACCTTGAAATTGTGGCCAATAACCTTGGTTCTCAGACAGTTTATTGCACCACACTGCAATCGCCCAAATGCTCCAGACACAGACAGATTTTATGACCGTGTTGCTGAAGCAACAAGGAGGATGTCCCCGTAATTAGACGGATATTCCTCAACGCCTCAAAGGATGCCCCTGCCAGGCCAGCTCGCTCCAGCTAGCGACCATAAAGCTTCCCCATTGTTTTTTTCCTTCTTTGCTTCGTTTATTGATCTTGGACTGTCAAACACTGATCTTGTAACGAACGTGACAATTTCGTCAACAAACATACAGGAAAAAAATTATAACTATATACACATGACCATTTCGTCGCAGTAGATATTTCATGGGGGTCAAAAATACAAGAAATTATATATACAAAACAACATGTGCGACGTTGCGTGGACACGACACTGTGTGATACTTCAATAATAATACAACTGACTGCGACAAATGATTGTATTATGAATCTTTTCATTTACATAAATACGGTTTGGGGATTACAAACAGACAAACTCGTATTAAACCAAGAAGACAACTACCGTCCTTTCACAAATTAAAGATATAATTTAACATTTCATTTGAAAATTTTAATAAAACGAAGGAGTCGTTAGGATTTTGGCTGATTTCATCCTAAATGACAACTGCGAATTTAATTCAAATTCAAAATCACTATCGCAATCATTGGACATAAGACTTCCGGTAAGAACGTAGATAGCAAGTTCAATTGGTTATAATAAAATAAATAGCTGGACAACAAATCCAAAGACATAACGCTGTTTTATCTTGCAAGCAGACGAAAAATTATGACTAAACACAACCCACAATATATGAGAATTGTGTTTAAAAAGCTTTTCATTCAATACTTCATTGGAACTTTGCGTAAAGCCCTAGCAGAAAAGTACTTATATACTGAGCATATACTAATGTCTGATGGAGTTTAAGAGCACAGTACAACCCGTGCTGGAATTACAAGAAACGTAATGGCCAATGATAATCATTTTCGTATACAAGAATATGCTAACGAATAGTACCTTGTCACGAACGTAAAATGAGCTGAGAATCTGTAAAGTCTGGTAATTTATCTCGTTCCTTTTCCTAAAGCAGTGGGTTGGTATAATATTGTAATCGGTCCCGGTTCAGTTTCTTTTCCTTCATCCGTCGGTTTTGGAACCAGATTTTCACTTGCCGATCAGTGAGATTAAGCATCCGGGAAAGCTGAAGACGTTTTTCTTTGTTGATGTAGACGCTGAAGAAGAACTCCCTCTCGAGTTCACGAATCTGAAATTTCGTATATGGGCATCTCTTCTTGCGAATCCTTGGGCCTGAAAGAAACAGTCATTTCAATTTTGCATATATAGTTAATTTCATACTATGTTTAAAGTCCGTAAATGCTTATAAAATCAAGATCAGGATTTTCTCTCCAAATTCAGTTTTTGTTGTATTTAAACAACACGTAATCCAAATAACTTGATGTCAGACACACTTCAATGTTGTTAACAGGTTATTTTGTTCCTCCAAAAATGTTTAAACGGCAAAAACGAACTTGAATATTTCATTACACGAATTAGCATGCTATTTTGCCAAACGAACAGTTGTAATTTGACGTCGAGCATTACACGGCTGAGTTTAATTTAAATAATGTTCAAGATCAACTACCAGATAACTACAAAATGTACCAAAAAATAAAGCCATAGAAAAAGAGCATTCAAATTCACTCCAAAATGTAATTCAATTAAAAAGACACGCGAGAAACGTGCTAATCTGACCGCCGAGAACAACGACACGCTGTGAAATCTCTGCGGCCACTTAAACGCGTTTAAAGTTCAAGTTAAAAACGCAGTCGCTCCGAATCTTTCATGGCCAATTTCAACTCTAAGCATGTGATTCTCACAGTTTATAAGTAGCCTCGGTTTTGTTGGGGAAATCTCAAGCCCTCCATAAACCTTATACGCTTATAAAACAGCATATAAAATTTTTTAAAGGGCCGCGCTAGATGCAAAGTTTCCCGGAGCGTTACATACCGCCGGCCACGCTCGACTTCTCCCCGCTCTTCCCGGAAGCGGACTCGGGACTGCTGGCGTCGTCTCGCTCCTTCTCCTCGGTCTCGGGCTCCGCGGCGGGCACAGGCGTCGGCTGCTTGCTGGAGAGCACTCTGTTCCGCGGGGTGAAGTCGCTGCCCGCCGCGCCGTCGGGGCCTCCGTACGCGGTGTCCAGAAACTGGTCGAA
Organism: Paedocypris sp. Pulau Singkep; assembly: GCA_017309775.1. Lineage (NCBI taxonomy): Eukaryota > Metazoa > Chordata > Actinopteri > Cypriniformes > Paedocypris > Paedocypris sp. Pulau Singkep. The sequence continues at coordinate 369,671 of MU204349.1, read as the reverse complement.
GGCTTGCGGCAGCACCCCGTTCCTCCCGACGCCGCCGTAGAAATTAGACGAGTTCGAGGAGCAGTTGTAATATGCAGGAGAGTTGTTCTTGGGGAATATTTCACCAACGGCGGTCGGCGCTGGCAAACACTCCCTGTGAACAATGTCCTCCGGTGGGTAGCACTGAGCTAGTGGAGCCCGGTGGGGCCATTTGCCGGACGCGTCAAACGCATAGTCCCGGAATGTTACCTCCCTGACATGCTGGACCTGGGGCAAGTTTGATGAGTAGGAGTATGTGACAGAACGAGAAGACGGACTTTGGGACAAGAAAGAGGGCAGCGTGGAGAAATCTGTCCCCGGTACGTAATACGTGCAGCTGGGCAAGTACATGTTGGAGCCAACGGAAACCCTCTCGTCAAAATCCATCATTAAACCCGCGCGGTTCCTAGCTGAGGCTAGCGCGCAACGCCCACCACATCGCTCTCACGATCGCGTGCCTCTTTCCCGCGTTGTAGATGTATCTGCAAGGCAGAAAATTTGAGACGTAAGATGACGTGGAAATCCATCTCTGCGCGATCCTCGCGGAGTCACGTGACGCGGAGACTGACAGATCTCGCACCCGCTTCGCTCGTGCACTATTGCAGAGATGGTGTTTGTGGTCAGCGCTATTGCGTTTTCGGCGGCATATAGGCTTTGGTTGTGAAATGTTTTATGGTGAGAATATGTCGCTCACACTGTGTGAGCAGAGTGAATATCCGCGCTGGTTTTGTTGTGTAACTTTTCACGTGACAACTCTGCCGAAAGAACATCCACTGAAAATAATGCGGCATGGAAAACATGGAAGGCATTTCATTCACAACAAAACTTTAACAGCATAACTAATTATGTGTATTAAACATTTGTCGGCGTACCCAATAAGATTGCTATGATGTTTCGGCGTAATTATTATCCACGGAACATTTCCTCAGTTTAAGTAAAGCTATTTAGTTATAACAGTTATTATATTCTAGTGTGTGTGTGTGTGTGTGTGTGTGTGTGTGTGTGTGTGTGTGTGTGTGTGCATGCGCGCGTATACGCATATTATACTTATATTTTTTGAAACATTGTCTCGCCTCCATAAACGGACAATGTAAACATATTTTTGAAAATAAATTATATATATTTTAAGCGTTGAAATTACTAGAGAAACTTACAGATGTCTTAATAAAAGTATACATTATTGTCCAGAATTAATACTTGAATTATTGATCAAGAAACGAATTATTTATATTTAACAAATACGGATGAATCTGATCGAAGGCATAATTACCAAGGTTTCGACTGGAATAATCATCGGTTTGTTGTTTTTCCAGTTCTTTGCACCAAATGGGCCCCGGAAAAACAGGTAGACGACACAAAAGTATAATTTTAGGTCACGGTTATTAGAACAAACTCCTTAAATAATTCAAAACAATACACACTACAATACAACTTCATTTCCAATTATATCGCGCCAATAATCCCATCTATGAGTAACGCAATGATCCAACAAAGCAGCGAAGGTTTCGGGACTAAGCGCCTGTTCGTTCATTCCTGACAAATTATTCACCAAATACTGGAAAGAGAAGTGGAACAGCACCGGAGCTGGAACAACATATTATAACACAGTTTCTACACTGTCTGAGCAAGAAAAAGCGGCATTATTCCTTTTTAAAACCATTCCTTTTCAGAATCTTCTTTTCCTCCAGCAAATTCTTTGGTCCAGTTAGTTTTGACGTCCAAAAATCTAGTGGATAAAAATATTAATTATGAATTGAAGCCCACATAGTTACTGCTAATAATTACACTAACAATATGATGATGTACAATAATTTGCTTTTATGTTGACCCGTTTTAGTTTTTATAATTCAAATACCGTCCGTTCAACCGTAACACAAAGTTCAATGTTGCGCATTCTGGTACTTTTGTAGGCCAAGATGCAACAGCTTTGTGAAGGTCTCGCTTCAGTCGATCGGCTGTCTGAACCCCCTCCTTGGTTACAGACACGGCTGTACTGTCGACTTCAAGTTCGAGCAGGGGGCCGTCCTACCGCCCACCGCGCCAGCATCACACTGAGAATGGTCAACAAACGAAAAGCTCTTTTGGTTCGACTTTCACAAACGCTGCTTTGACTCTAGGGTAACTTATTTTAACCACAGAAACTGTTTGAATGTGACCCATGTGGAAGCTAACGGTATGAAAATATCAGTTAAAATAAGGACATTATGACATTATAATAAGTATATAAGCTGAATAGCCCTCAAACATCAAGCGACGAGCGTAAAGTGGAATTTATATTAGCTAATAATGGGAACCGAATTCTTTTAGGACCAGAATAGCTTTCTTACCATTTAAATTGAGAAAAACCCAGCGCAAGCTGCTCAGGTTGTCTCTTCACTATAGGCCTCAGCTCTATATAAAAATGCTAAGCCTCATGAACCCGACAGAAATAACAATCCATGCTATTTGTTTGGGGTTCTGCGCATCATTAACCAGGTTTGATAAGCGATTTCAAAAGCAATTTATTACTTTTAGAGTCAACAATACGTTTTATTTTTTTTTACCAATTATTTAAATCATGAAAACGAATAAACAATTATAAAAATGAATATCAGTTAATGTAGACGCTAAAAATAAACTAAGCACACATTCTAATTTTGATTAATATATTGAATCTAATTAAATGACAAACAATTAATGCAGCAATGTTTTATATTTACACAAACATAATAGCAATGACGACGTCTAAATTGTCTTTGAAAAAACAATATGTTGCTATTACACAGATGAAAGAAAGACTCTTTAATAAATCACTACTACTAAAACACAAATTTTAGCTCAAGTTAGCTACATGATGCACGCACGCACACACACACACACACACACACACACACACACACACACACACACACACGCATACACATATTAAAGTTTAGCATGTAAACAATGTTAACAGACAACTTGGTTTTGTCTAGTTATAAACAGAGAGAATAATTAAAAGTAAACATTTCTCTTACTATATACAAGCCACGTAGAAGAACATACTTTTTAATGTAAACGTGTACAAGTATTATATATAGTATATATATATATATATGTGTGTGTGTATGTATTTGTTTTTTTATGTTTTTTTAATGTCACAAATTCTTCTCACTAAATTATTCAAGTATTTGCCGTTGTTTTTATATAACAATGTTTTTATATGTAAAAAGAAATGCTAGGATGATGTGAAGGTTATTCTGTTGTTGGTTTTTTTTTGTAAGAATTTTTTTTAAAAGTTGCAATTATTCGCTTATCGTTGTGAACCTCCGTTGACAATATATTGATTTTAAAATCAAATTATATAAGTTATTGTTCTGTTGTAGCGTGTCTCTACTTAAAATGTGCGTCTTTCATGTACAGATATTTAAATTCAATTTTAGGAAAGGCTATTTTAAATGTATGCTTGAAGAAACCCTTGTGTGTGTAAACATATTGTACGTATAAAGTTAAATATTTTCTTTAAAATAGGTATGAGAGGGAAAATGCACTTAAAAATGCAATAAATTGAATGTTTAATCTATTTAAATGAAATATGGTTTAAACAAAATATTCAAAAATTGTAAGTCAATTACACCATGTTCCTTTTCTTTAATTGTGTTATATTATCCGAGACACACGAACTAACCAACAAAAACCTTCATCTAAGCAATGGTTAACGTCTAGATTTAGATAACATCTAAACCACAGCAGTAATTTTCGTTGTAAATTAGTTTAACATTATGCAATTGTTTACATCGAGGGGGAGAAGGTCTTCTTCCAAATCATTTGTTTTCCGATCAGGTTTTTCAAAGCAATGATGAAGTTGTAGTTTAAATGTTGTCTGTGGCCTTGGCTTTCAGACATTCAGGTCGCGTCTTGTGCACAAAATAGAGTGGAACTGCGAAATGACGCCTCGTTCTGCTTAAACCTAATGCGACGCATAACCAAATGTTATATATAAGACTGTAGACACAAATAGAAATTCACTGTAAGTGAAAGTTTAGAGAAAATTAAATTACAATTAATTGTAAAAATAAAATTTGTCGAAACCGTTTCGAACTCAAAGTATGTTCTTTATGTCTGCGGCTGGTAAACATTTTGACACATTTTTGTATTAATTATTTTTTAGACTGGTGGAACAACCAGACCAGATATCATCATGAACAAACTCTGAAACGTTCACTTTTATAATTTTCAAAATTAACTTACAACGTTTATAAATAAACAGAGTACAGTACAATAAATAAAAAAAATATAGATTTTAAGGATTAAGATGATCGTGCCGACCTTGAGAACTTTTTTATAACAATTTGTATATAAAATGCTAAAATAAAAACCGAGGACATTTATGGCTTTTAAAGAGTCTCATTAAAGCCTTTTGTTGACAGGCCACAGAGATACTGAAAAAAAATCAAGCTTCATGGAAAACTTTGATGCCTACTATTTTTTTATTCCTGTAGGTGGCGACATAAACTGTTTATATGAGCTTAGTGAAAGGATCATTTCCGCCTTGGCCAAAACGACGGGTTTAAAGGCTACATTGGCCTTTGCGAATATGTTTTTACACACCGTTTTGATATTTTGTGTCGGTAGACATATACATTATTGATAAATGACAATGGACTTGGCATGTTGGCACTGATACAGTCCTCGTTTCATACAGAAAATCAAAAGCACAGCCAATAAACATCCGCTATATGCTTAAAGCAAAAAACACGCGCAGAATGTTCCAGCAAGAACTAGCTCAAAAGTCTTTAACCGTGTGTTTCTGAACAATATAATTGAATGACCTGACACGAGTTTTAAAGGAGAATGACATTGATCTGATTGGTCATGTTCACAGAATTAATAATCTGTTACGGAAAAGAAATACCCAAAGAAAAGCATTTTCTGACTTTGCTTTAACAACGTTATAGCTTCGAAGTGCATTGCAAAGAACAAAAAAAGAAATCCATAGAATTCTTTGAAGATTTTCATTTTTAATAACACAAATTTAAAATAATATAATATTATAACACAATATTCATAATATCTTTCACCTCAAACAATGGCTCAATTCCATTGCGATCAAACTGAAAGTGACGGACAACTTTAAATAATGGTAAATTAATACCAGTATTAATAACACTTTTAGGAACGTAAAGAAAATAATTTGCTTAATAATATTTAAACTATTTAATGTGTCTTCGGTTTTTAATGCATTCTTCGCTATGTATTCGTTTGACTTTGACGACCATGCCCGTTTAAAAATGTAATCAATATGTCATTAGAAAACAATCATTTTGTGAAAATGCATTATGGTTTTAAGTGAAAATTCATTATGCTTTTAGAATACATTATTTGAATGCCAGACCTTGTGCTGTATTGAATTCCAGACCGTCAACTGTGTTGACGTGTCAGAAGATGGCGCTGTTGCTCCATCATATCCTCAAATCAGTTGCAATTTGAAGTCATTTTGTACCATCAAACGTATATCTCAATATAAACTTCCGAATGACACACGTGCAACGCATACACATTTTAATTTTTATTTTTGTCGCATTAAATCGATTTATATTATATTTAATGGTATACGTTTACTGTATTTTAAAGACCAACCGTGTTAACGCTCCAATATTGTGTTTTTTGCTTTTTACTCTCATTTTTATTATTTATTAGCATTGTTAAATACGGTGTAAAATATGTATCGGGGATTTTTCGGTAGGGGTTTTAAGAAAAACAATATACATTAGGTTTTCATTATGTTTCCAGAGTTAGCAGAAATTTAAACCTGATGCCCGTGAACTTGAAAAGGACTTCATACTACCCAACACGAAATCTCATGAATTTGAGAACACAAGCAAAAGCATGATTTAATTTCAGCGATGAATGTGGCGAAAGGAAATTCTGCCTCGTACCAATTACAATTTCACTTGTTTACAATGAATATTTGTCTGAGCAGCAAATAACCAACTAACTTATAATTAGCCTTTTTTGCCCCAAATTGTTAATTAAGAAAATGTATTCGTCTCGACACGAACTCGACGCACGGCGTCACCATGAACCAAGTGAATCCAACGTTGCAACTTCAAAGTAGCACTTCAACGAAACCGACATTCGTTACAATGTCTTTCAATCCCGTGGTCTGAAGATCGAGTTTTGGGTCACCAGGGTCTCCTCACACACTGTTCCTCTATATGAAGCACAGCTAACTGATGGTTTTTAATTTGTTGACGACTTTTTTCTCCTTTACCCGTCGGTTCTGGAACCAGATAGTAACCTGTCGCTCAGACAGGTTAGTCTGAGCGGATATCCGCCTGCGTTTGTCCTTGGTAATAAACTTGTTGGCGGCATATTCTCGCTCGAGCTCCTTTAGCTGCACCTTGGTGTATGGAACACGCTTCTTTCTGCCGCGTCGGAAGGAACTGCTGTCGGTGGCGCCGTGAGACACTGGATCTGGAGGAAAGGAAACTGTTACACTTTTACTCCACTGTACAGAAACAATTGTGCTGTTTTTTTTTGTGACGCAACACAAGTGAGTGCGTGATTGTTTTTTTTTAATCTTGAAATGCCGCAAAAGTGCATTTTTGGGGCTTTTCTTTCTTTACCTTGCAAGGACGATTTCCACACGCTCCCCGCGGTCTGCGTCTGTTCCTTCGCGCAGTAAACCTGCCCGTTCCAGCCACTGGTTGCTAAAGCCCACGGTTGGTAACTCTCCATCGGTAAAAGCGACTCGTGCCGGGGTTCCACAGGGCCGCTCATTGCCTGGACCACCGGGACATCCAGGTAGCTTGAGACCGGCTGATAGGGGCTCGGGGCGTAGCTGGGGTAGAAGGAGAACTCCTTCGCCCGCGACGCGTTATAATCGTCCCCTGTGGATGCGGATGTGTCCATGAATTTGTCCCCGTAAGGAGAGGCAGGAGACTGGGCGCACGTCTTCACACCTCCACTGCTGCCGTGGTGGGACATTCGACAAGGGTAGTATCCACTGCCACCGAAGTATCCGTACGAGAGTGAAGCACCGGCGGAGCCCTGGACAGCTGAGCAGGGGCTGCATTGTTTCCCAGGATCACCGGTTCCAGCTGTGGGCACCTCGCTGGACGGATAAGCAGCATTGGGCGCTAGAGAGGCAGGATGAGGCATTAAATTCCTACATGAACTCGGGGAGAAGTTACCCCCGGTGAACCCCTCCATGTTCTTGCCGGAATCTTTCAAGCCACCGCAGTTATCATAGAGGAACATGACCGGGTCAATCCAGCGCGGGTGGAAAAGTAGTGTCATAGCCCGTCGGACATTGAGGAGACTGGATCTTTTTTGAAAAGACCCGAGAGTGAAAAATGAGCAGACAGTTGATTCCGCGAGAGTCTAGCGACTCTGACGCACCCAGAATCACGTCTTCATTGGCCTGGAAGCGGTCATGTGATATGTAAAACAGGCTACTGTGCTAACGATTAAACCGAGAACAAATACTGTGATTCGAAATGGAACAATGTTAAAGGACATGTATTACCAGTTTAAGAAACTCCTAAACATTTAAATACTATCGGCTTCGTTATTTAATTGATAGATAACTAGAAAGATAGATAGAAAGATAGATAGATAGATAGATAGATAGATAGATAGATAGATAGATAGATAGATAGATAGATAGATAGATAGATAGATAGATAGATAGATAGATAGATAGATAGATAGATAGATAGATAGATATTAAGCTCTAAGAGCTAATTGTAATTTGGGTAAACTTTTGTTTAAAAAAAAGTTAGTTTAGCATGTTTTCTATATAGTACGAGCAGAAAACGGGGTACAAAAATAAAGTGGAATTTTACCAAATTAACTGCAAGCCATGGATTTTTGCTATGCATTATTTAATACGTCCCCGCATGTATACTGCGTAACTTTCCCTTTGTTTACAAAATGCAGAGGCAGAGAAGACCCCCTGTATCGGCCTGGAGCTGCGTGTCTGCAGGCCAAGGTCAAGTTGAAAGTGGCTGTCTGTTTTCGACACTGCTATTGTGACTGTGTTTTGTTGGCATTTCTGTGGCTAGCAGAGACACTAAAACACGGCAGCGAAAGCCATTATTCGGAAATCACTCTTTTAGATAATGTGCCTTTTGTATTTTATAAATTAAGGTGCTCCAGTGTATTATTGCTACTCAAATGAAAGAGGTCATTTTGCATTTCGTTTTCAAAATAAAATTTATTTTGGTTCCTTTTTGTGTCTTTAATCTGAAGTCGTGAGACTTTCGTGACAGTTGTTCAAATCTGATATAAACACCGAAAGAACCGACAGCACTAACCACACGGCTTCGTTCCCTATTAAATATTGACACATTGAAAAATTAAAACATGGAATTTTAACAAAAGTTGAATACATTTACTAAGCCGAACCTTCAGATAAAATTTAAACTTTTACCACGAATATAGCGATGGATTTGTATTAATAGAAAAGATAATTGTTCTCGCGTTTTTACCTTCGGGAGATTTAATTCGGCGACGTCTTTGTAATCCAAACAAAGACCGATACCGGTCCAAAAGAAAAAGACAATTTAAATAGCTATCCCGCCATTTGAGATATTTTTTTGCTTATTGTCAGAAAAATATACATATTCACAAGAAAGGGAAAACTCCGATATTGGACTTGCCCTTTATTATTGTTGCTATTTTCACCCCAAACGTGTATGTCTTGTAACTGTAATGCAAGTATTAAACAGAGAATGAGCAAAGCTTAGTTTTTTTAAGCGCCATGGTCAAGTTCAAGTTGGATAGTAAACCCAGTTAAAGAATGGTTAGGAACAGAGGCGGAACAGACGAAGCCAGGGCCTAAATTCCTCTCACGAAAACACAATTCAGTGATATAATTATACATAATTCACAAAAAAATAGAAATATGAAATTAGATGAATTTGTGTATCACATTTCCGCCTCAGTATGGGCCGAATTATATACTTGGTTCCGGTAAAAACATATTTGGCGGATCGTGTACAAATTGATAAACTTAAAAAATCTTGTGGTGACAGCGTCAACGGCGGTACATTTCTTTATATAGTCAACTCGATTACACGTTCACTTACATACGAGCATGACAAAAACAGCGGTTGTTACAATAAATAAGAGACTGAAGAGATGTGCAATAATGTTGAAGCGTTTTTGTCTACATTTACAAAAGCATTTAGCATATAATATGTTAATCAATTTTAATTTTCAATGCACAAAAAATATGCATTGAAACACAATTTTAATTATTTAGTTTTTCTTAAACAATTATTATTGTATCGGAACGAACTCGAATTTAAAAAGAACGTTTTGTGCAAAAGAAATTGAAATTTTATTGAAATTAAATTTCAAAGTCATAGTACTAATCGACGTAAAAACCTTCTTTAACCGTGTTTATGGTAAACAACTGATATTTTATTACAATATTACAATATAATACTATAAGGCATTTATGATGGAGAGAAAAAAATACACACTACATATAGGTATACACGTACAATATATATATATACACACATACATACATATATATACACACACACAAAAAAAACTAAATGCCTTATACTATGTTATTGTATTAGTTGTGAACATAACGTACGTAACGTAACGCATATACGTGTTATATACATCACATGTATATATTGTGAAACATAAACATGTATATGTTGTATTGTTAGTATTTTTTGTGAACACTCGAAAAAGTCAAAGTAAACAAATAACCTGTTGTACTTATAACAAAAGAATAAAAGAGTTAAATTAATTGGATTACTTGACACGTGTATTGATTCGGGTAAACGGTATGAATCAACACATGTGTACAGTATTTATGTAATACTTACATTTAGTAATATAAAAAAGCACATAGTGTTAGTATTCAAGTTAAATACACAATACGTTTGAACTAATATGTTTATCATGCCAAATAGTGGAAAAAAAAAACGTCTTCACATAAAAGCTATTGACAAGCGTCAAGGTGTTTTTGTCCAAATATTTCAAAAGTTTCACTTTCGATAGTAATTTGCACTATTGAATCAATTGCTATAATATTTTTTAAAATCATTTTCTAGCAATACACAAGCCTATTAATGCGCACAAAAGTCAACAGTACTTTGTGCTGCTATGCGTTGTTCTAACTTCTAAGCTTATATATAGAAAAATATAAGACTTAAGACTTATAAAGATCATATCACACCGCATTTTATAAAAAATAATAATTTATATCTTTTTACTTTTACCGAAACAGCCAAGTTAGTCTTGTTTTACGTTTTTTGTTTTGTCTTTTTAAAGCAAACAAATATATCAGAAAGGTGAGCTAAAGAGAGAGAAAGAGGAAAGATAGAGATAGCCCAAGAGGGAGTGAGACAGTGCGAGGGATGCTTTTATCTTTTCTAACAGGCGAGGGCGCACGAGGACAGCTTTGCTTGTCACCACTGCCGCGCAACACAACGTCTGACGTCACTCTTTGACGTATACGTCCCAAGCACTCTGGGCGGTCTCATCCTTGAGCTTTTGAAAGCCATTTCTCATTTTAACGAGATATGAGAGAACATGCTGTCTAAGAATAAGTGGGATCTGATCTTTATTCAAAGTCCCATCAAAAAACTGATAGAACAGAGATTTTTTTTTTGCCAATAATGGATTTTCAATAACGGAAAATCGTTTTTTCGTAAAACACAGCCCAATTGGAAAAGTCACAGTTTTCTACACACTGATTAAGCCGAGGCATTCTATTGGTTTTAGAAACCAGTAAACTGTAAATCCACCTAAACTTCACAGAGGACCGCAGAAACCAGGATCTTGTTCTTGTCAGAGAAGAGTACATTTCCAGAGGTTATCATCTATTCCGACATGGTGTTGTTAAACATGGTGCGGTTAAATGAATAATAGCACAGATGCGGCGGCAATATTACGCCACCAGAAACGATGAAAGCGACACGGGCTGAGAAGTCAAAACCTCTTTAGGCAATAGGCTTTTATTTAACTTAATCACAGCTTGTTGTGCAGTTTTACTACCCAACTGCAACTTCAAAGACGTGGAAGAAGCGGCCACCTCCCTTAAAGCAAGCAGTTCACTGTTTATCTCAGCCTCATTCTGCCGGAGCCCGAAACCGATTCAGCGATTGAAGTGCTATTGTCAATAAAGTGATGAAATTGAATTTAGGTTTAAAACGTACAATTAATACAGAGTTAATATTTACCTTCTGTTGGACACCAAAATAAACGTAACTAGCTACACACACAAAAATGTTACACAAGTCCATATTCTGCGGCCCGCGGGCCACACGAGGCCCTTCAGTTGACATTAATGTTCTTGTGTAAGGTTCATTGAAAACGACTCAATTAATATACAGTAATTATACAGTACAGTATAGTTGTATTGCTTTTTTTTTTTTTTTACTTTATGCAGGCCTATAACTGCATTTGTCCATGTTAAATATACATGTTAACAGCAATGTTAAATATACTCATTATTGCTTTTGTCAGTCAATATATCGAATATTAGAAATTCAGCTAATACTTGCATTCACCATTTAGTTTTTCTCGTGTGGAAGAATAAAAAAAATAGAAAAAATAATTATTATTTTCTGTTTCTTTTATTTAATTACGAATCAGAAATGTGTGTACAGTACATTGTATACACACAAACACACACACACACACACACACACACACACACACACAATTATAAATAGGACTTCAGTCAGAAGCGAATGTAAATTTCCACTCCAGAAAGGACAGCTGACAGCTTTGAAACGGGATGTCTTCTACCAGCAGGGCGTGAAGATATCAGCTCAAACAAATCTAATTAAATGTCAAAGAGTCTGTTATTCTACGCTTGGTCACGGAGACCTGACCTTTTTGCACTTTACTTGACACCACTTTGAAAGAACGAAGTGGATCAGAAAACGGGCAGAACGTATAAAAATTCTTTAAAATGCATTATTCTGAAATATTTGTCACATTTCATCTTTTAATGAGCAATTGGTTGGTCCTAATTAAAAGAGACAATAGATCAAACAAGATCATTTCAACGAAATTTCATATTCAAACGAGTCCTTGAATTCGTTCCGGCAACATTCAAAGATCGCTAACAAATAAAACAACCATTATAACATTTTAAACAAAACGCATTCCAAAAAAAATAAAAATTTCCTTTCAATTAACTATTTAATTAATTTCAATTATTAACGATGACATTTCCTGTAATTATGGTTATACAATTTAGCTCTAGGGAGAGATAGAGCGAGAGAGAGAGAGAGAGAGAGAGAGAGAGAGAGAGAGAGAGAGAGAGAGAGAGAGAGAGAGAGAGAGAGAGAGAGACTGCATCGTTAATCTTAAACGAAACCTCGAAAGGTGAATACTTAATAAAACGTTTCCAACGAGCAGTTTTCCACTCAATATTCGAGGAAATCAAATCATGATCAAATCAGGCCATCACGACTTGCTTGTGTTGGATTGAATTGCCTACGTTTCTCGCAGTTCCTTTCGGTCACGATCGACACGTGGCGTCACTGATTCTTCTATTATGACGAAAGCTTTATTAAAAATGACAGCGAGCGCGCGCGCGCGAAAGAGAGAGAGAGAGAGAGAGAGAGAGAGAGAGAGAGAGAGAGAGAGAGAGAGAGAGAGAGAGAGAGAGAGAGAGAGAGCGCGCAATGGTGATCCCTCCCAGAGTTAGCGGCAGTCCTGATCACTTGCATCGCAGGACTATTCACCGGCATCTGCTGCTTTAAACGCTCTTGGGGATTTGGTCTCTTCTCTCGGTGATGGACGTCAGTAAAGACAAGCTCATGGACGGCGAGGTTGGCCCGGTGTCAGCCAGAAACGGTTCCAGTTCGCCCGAAGCTACCGAAGAACCCACTCGCAAGCTAACGGACAAACCGGTTCACCGGGGAAGCCCGAGTCCCGTTCCAATGCCTTTCTCACAAACCACCGTGGAGCACGAGACTAAAGGACACCGCAGCGACAGATACGGAGGTGCGCTGGAGCGGGAGCTGTCAGACATGCCCAACAAAGAGACCACCAGCTCGGATGCGGAGTCAGATCTCTATGAGGAAATAGATGTCAGCTGTATCCCCGAAAGCATGGACTACCCGAGTGGACAAGGTAAAACGGGATATCTCCCCTGTTAAAACATTTCAGTGTCTGGTCTGATCGATAGGGCTTCTGTTATCAGCATTACAGCAAGTTTTCAAATTAACGAGACAATTACAGGGTGGCGGTGTAAAGGTGCCAGGCTTTAACAAGTTGTCAAGTCCTTCGACACCAACGTCTCAATAACGTGTTATAATGAACGCTGGAGAATTGGCCAGCATAGTCGGTCTATTTTACCAGAAGCAATACAAATGCCCACCTTATATTTAATTTTTTTCTATTTCGTTATTGTTCGGAACGAAAACAAATTTTCGTATATTTAAAACATCAGGGGGTTTTTTTCAATATAGATTCTAAGTGCTGTGCAAGGATGAAACATTTTCGAAACAAATTGCTACATTTTTGTTCAGGATTTAAAATCTTGTACATTTTATTCTATCAACGGCAGAGATACCGTTCATGCTTGTTGAATGAAATATATAAATGAATTTGGCAAAATGTGTGTGGTTAATTTAATTTACACATCAGACATATGTACAGTACATTGTATACACACACACACACACACACACACACACACACACACACACACACACACACACACACACAGAGCTAATGGTTGAAGAAAACCAAAATAAATACTCTGTGTAATAATATCAATGACGAAATAGATGCCAAAAGCTCTGAAATCACATGCGAATTTAAAACCTGCTCATTTCCCTGTAAGGACTTGCACTGGGATCGTCGAATCGAAAAGTCGGTGTGGATGACACAAAAATGGGTTCAGGACCCGGTGGCATCAACTACGGTTCCGACCAAATGCGAAGGTATCGAACGGCGTTTACCAGGGAACAGATAGCACGACTGGAGAAAGAGTTTTACCGGGAAAATTACGTCTCCAGGCCACGAAGATGCGAGTTGGCTGCTGCTCTAAATTTACCGGAAACAACTATAAAGGTACCCATGTCAGCCATATTTTCATTCATAAAAATTGCTGCATTTTCAAAAGAATTTTAATTTAGATAAAAATGCCTCAGATGTTTTGTAAATGCTACAATGCAGCTTTGAAAACGTGCTTTGGTGGTGCCCATTATAAGATGCGCATTCATCCACCTGTCACCCCGCAGGTCTGGTTTCAGAACCGACGTATGAAGGACAAGAGGCAGCGTTTGGCAATGACCTGGCCACATCCAGCAGACCCGGCCTTCTACACCTACATGATGAGCCACGCCGCGGCCACCGGCAGCCTGCCCTACCCGTTCCAGTCTCACCTCTCTCTGCCCTACTACTCTCCCATCAGCGGGGTGACGGCCGCAGGCTCACCCTCCGCCCCCGGGGGTCCGTTCTCCAACCCCCTGCGTTCCCTGGACAGTTTCCGGGTGCTGTCGCATCCCTACCCGCGCCCGGAGCTGCTGTGCGCCTTCAGGCACCCCTCACTGTACCCCAGCCCCGGGCACGGACTCGGTCCGGGCGGAAGTCCGTGCTCCTGCCTCGCCTGTCACGCTTCCGGTCAGTCTAACGGGCTCCAGCACAGGTCGAACAGCGCGGACTTCTCGTGCTCACCTACGACCAGGACTGAGGCTTTCCTCACCTTCTCCCCAGCGGTCCTTAGCAAATCATCGTCAGTCCCTATGGATCAGAGGGAGGAAGTACCACTCACCAGATAAGACCACTGTCATAAGACTCTGCTGGCACTCTGAATCGGTTCGGGCCCGGTGGCGGTATTTAAAAAGTCAACGCATGAACTGTTCAAAGCACCTGCGCAGGAAAACTAAAGCAATCTGCTGTAGATAAGGTTTCAAAACTGTGGACGATTAAACCAGTTAAGAAGCTATATATATTGTGCAAAAAAAAAAAAACTCGGAGCATATAGGCCACTGACTCGGACATAATCTTTGGAGAAAGTATAACAGATGTTATGTTAAACACAATTACGACTCCATACTATCAGAATCGACATGAGAGCGAATGTAAGCGGGGATGTGTTTGAAAATTAAAGGATTAAATGTTAAATAATTAAATTATAATCGGAGCTTATTATGGCGCGCGCGCACACACACACACACACACACACACACACACACACACACACGCACGCACGCACGCACGCACGCTGTCCATCAAATTAAAACGATGTTTTTCATCTGGCTTTTTAACAAGGGGATTTGTTAACGGAGCACCGTTGGCTCATTATTCCTCCTCCACGAGCGCCCGGTCCCGGCTGCACAAGGAAATGTGCAGATGCGAGGAAAATTAAAGAGTGATGTATTCGGAAGGGAGAAATTTTGAATGTTGAATTAATGATAATGCTGCACGCTCGGAGACTTGTCTGCCAAACCGGTAACAAGGCGCCAAGGGAGCGGATTAAGAAGCTCCACGCGAGGTTTCCTGGATGGCTTGACCGGAGAACATGCACTGGAGATCCATTGCACAATCGCGCACGGCAAACTGGGGCAAGACTGAACTGTCTTACCCGCATTCAGTCAACAGAGCATCCCGGCTTGATTCGCTCATCCTCATTTTCACAGCATCTCCTCAGAATCTAAAAATACACACATGCAACAGACATTGGCAAATTATCCATCAGTCATTTAAGGCGTTGTGTTATTTATTCAATTTTAAGGCCATTGATGCTCCGTCTAGTTCCTCTATTGTACATTATTGGTACAGTGTTGTGGAATTTAAACAAGTAAATAATCGACAGCTTGGTGGAAAAATAGCAATGTAGCAACATTTATTAACAAAAAAAAAAATTGAAATAGAATTAAAACGTTGGAAATTTAAGGCGTTCGAAATAGTCAGTGACAAAACTGATTATATATTGTCAAATGTATTTTATGCTGAGAAAAAAATAACGAAATATACATGTGTGTGTATATATACATGCATATATATACACATACATATGCCTTATTACAGTATTGTTAGGCTGTAAGACAAGCTGGAGTCCTTTGTATTTTAACAGAACGAAAAAACAGACAGCTTACAGATGCGTAAGCGCAATTCATTTTCTGGAGCTAATAAACGACTGAATTGAAATGTCAAGGAGATAAAATGCACAAATATCGACGATGCCTCCGCCACACAAATCGTAAAAAGAGTGTGCGCACATATAAACAAGTAAACAACATAAATATCAGGCTGTAAGATGAAGAGTTCAATGTAAATGTGTGTTTAAACATGTTGCCTAACGAATAAAGAGCGCACATACATAAAACAAGTAAACGGCATAAATATCAGGTTTAAGATTAAGATATGAATGTAAATGTTTATTTAAACATATTGCCTATTAACACATTTTCATGTTGGGAATCAATATGAACGAAATAGAATCTGAGGCGTTTTACACGGCCATTGTGGGGACTCCTGAAGGTCCCGTGCCTCTGCGAATGATTAATAGCCTTATTATAAGACTTTCGTGTAAGTGTGACCAAGTTGATTAAAATGCATATGTCTGAAATAATACGCAATTTAAACGGAGCGGTTAACGCGGAGACTGATTAATGTTCGGTTAAAAAGGCGAACGAAAAAGTGCCAGTGGAAAAACAAATTACGACAATGCGAATATCAAAAGGTTGAAATGATGTCCAACAAATGAAATTTGGCAGCCTATTTGCGGCCGAAAAATATGCAAATTGGCATCACCTTCGTAAGTTGAGCCAAAGCAACGATGAATCAAAATAAACGCAATCCATGAAAAAAACAACAAATTAATAATTGTAGTCACTAGCTGCTTTTGAGGTTACAACTAATGTTCTCTGACATCCTGGGTGGTCACGTGCATTTGTAACAAGGTTTTGCATCATGGGATCAGAAAAATATTATTGAAGACTTAACTCAATTCCACACACACAATATATATATGTGTGTGTGTGTGTGTGTGTGTGTGTGTGTGTGTGTGTGTGTGTGTATGTATGTCACTCTGACTAGTGAAGATTAAACGATTTTAAACCATGCAGTTTTGATGCGTGCAAAAGTAATTTTCGATTAACCACAGGGCCAACGCCGCATGTGCTCCTGTTCTGTGTTCTATAATGTCCGACAACTTAAAACATCCAATTAAAAAAAGGACAACACATTAAGCACAATTTAAAATGTACAAAGAGCTGTGAAATCGAATAACATGAAAACATCGTCCTCGTGCCTTGTTTTCGTTTCTGGAGCGATAACGCGCGGGGCGGGACCGTGCATCTGTCCGTTAGAGCGCATCTCAAGGCGGCGACTGTTTAAAAGGCTGTTTACATTCTAATTTACAGCAGACAGAGCGAGGCGTGAATGGACAACTCACTGTCTAATGATGATGAATGGCGAATTAATGCGCAAGTGTACGGCACAATCTGAGCCGTCATCTGGTTAAACAGCATCCAATAGCATTAAGAACGTAGAGGTCACATTAAATCAATCGAGTGTGTGGAAGTCATATTCTTCCAGCCTCTATCAGAGTTATTTACGGTGCACCGGAGACAGTTTGTCCAAGCTGAAGAAACAAGGAACCGCCAGGAGCCTAACGAAAAGAAATCTCTTTTATGGATTGTTCTTAGGAGACCAACCATTTGACATACAAATATCTCATAATTTTCCATTGTTTTCGAGCGTTTGTTGTTGAAGAGGATGCAATTAATAACACTTATTAATCATCAGCGGATCTATAAATGCTTACAGAAGCAGCAAACTAGGTATTTCAGTGAGGATCATTTCACTGAATCTTCTAATGTGAAGCCAACAATGGTGCCTTGGCGATTCTCCAGGTAAAATGTGCTTATAATATATATAAAACATATATACGGTACATAAAAATAGATTAAGAAATGAAAAAAATAGATAAAATATTGCCAAATTTACATATATTTAAAATATTTGGTCAATAGCACTACTAAGAAATGACCGCATGAATCGAACCAATTGGTGATGCAAACTTGAGCTAAACAGGAACATATTATATATTGTTGGTAATAACCAAGATCCAATTGGTGTTTAAAATCTTTGTAAAAATATTATATTTAGAAAAGCGTACATTTAAAAAAATATATATTAAAATAAAACTAGCAGTTATCTTAATCGATGAATACAAACAGCAGATGTGTTTTTCTTAAGATCACTTCATATCTTTAATAAAATTCAATATTGGAACATTAGCGTATATTTATTATAGTGTTCTGAAGCTTTTGGTTCCTCCACATGCCTCCAGTTCAGCTGCAGTAGTCTTGCCGGATCTTTCTAGGGTTTTATTGCCTACTGATGTATTCTCATATCAGAACAGAGGCCAGCAGATGCCCCACATTCTTCATTTGCCATGTGAGAAAGAAACAGGGTAAGAGTTGTGTTTAACCTGGTCAAGGCTTTACCACCATCCGTTCTCTCTGGTGTATAACACCACAAGACGCACATCATATGGCGATCGATGTACACTGTACTACCTTTTATATATGTTGCTGTTATATTGCTGCAGAAGTGGTATGCTTATTAATTCACAAAATAATTGTTTTATTTTACTGAGTGAGGCCTATAACGATGCCTTATTTTTTCCATTAAACCAATTTTATTTGAGCTGCAATATGAAAATAAATCTTTTGCTGCCATCGACAGAAATAAAATCAATAGTCACGGTCATAGGGCAATTTTTTTCCACCCAACACTTTTTACTGTCCCCACACAATACAAATGAATTACAAAACCATAAACGTCTATTGGCCACGAAAGAGCATCTGAAATATCGTGTTGTTTGCGATCAGAATCATAAGAGCTTAAATGATCACGGGCTACAGTGTTGAAAAGGCCAGACGTGAAAACGACAAATCTGAAAATTTGAAAATCTGGTTTCGAATCATGTAACAGACAAACATAATTGTGCTTTTCAATTTGGATTTTACAGCAATCAAAGACACAAACCAAACTTTCCATTCTTTCCAGTTCTCCATCCATCACATTCATCAACCATTACAATACAAGTTTAACATTGTAAATATTTAATGTGAAAAAGCCATTATAAAAACGTAATGTGATGATGGTGACGCTACGTTTTTTTACGCTGTTTGTGTGTGATGCTGCTGCTCGGGGAAGGAGTGATGCGTTTTCATTACGGCTCTGGCTCTTTTACTTGTGTCCGATATGCTCCAACCCCCAACCCCCAGAAGGCAACAGGACCAGGCGGATCACTGGTGCGTGACGGGATGTCCTGGCTTCCCCCCTCCTCACGCAAGAGCTGCTGAAGATTCAAGACAAACCACCAGCCTCGATAAGCAGCTCCTGCTACGTGCCATAACGTTTGAAACGAGAGAATTCCATAAAGAGATTCAAAAGAGAAGTCAAAACGAGCCGATCAACGCATGAACCATCATGAAAGATAAAAGCAGACACTAGTAGAAAGGAGGATACGGCAAACAAGATTGCGTGAGGTCACTCTGAGAGACGCCAGTGAAACTCAAGGAGACGGTGGAAGACGGAACAAAAACTACCATAACTAAATATAACAGAAATGATGAAGCTGATCGCAATTAGAAAGATTAAAATCTTGAGCGGTGTAAAGTTGAAACAACGTTGAAATGATGTACTGTACCATTAATGAGGAGGAGACGAGAAGCCATTGAAACGTTGATTAACGTTGAAAGATGAACAAAGAATCCCATTGAAAGTCAAGGGAAAACAATGAAAAAAGTGGATTTCGAGAAAAGGATTGAAAAGATGAAACTGGAACGACTTTTTTACGATTGACAGTGACTAAACAAATTAATTTAATGAGAAGATGACAACAAAAAACAGAATTTGAGCAAAATGTATGAAAGTTGAAAAGATGAAAAATGATAAACTGGAAGATGATGTTGAACAGGGATTCTACGACAAACCATTGAGGACTAGTTGACCAATAAAAAAATAACATTTAAACATAAAAAAAATAACTCTCCCACTCATATTCAATAATACTCATATTCAAAATACTCTACAGATATACAATATAAAAAGTGTTAAAAGAACTGTGTTTTAGACTTTATAATATGATATAAAAATAAATAGAAAATAGTAAGTCCGGTAACAGCAAAGGTCAAAAGGTCGATTCCCAAGGAAAGAGTGCGGTTATTTCCTTATATAATCGTTTACACTGAAAAGCGACGTAAAACCCCAACAGACAAAGAAAGAAAGAAAGCAGTGATGGAGGCAGTTAGGGTGGATCTGAGTCTCCATCTTTAATAGACAACTTTACGATAACTCCCCGTTCGCCGCTTTGACTCCGGGAGTGAAGCACGTTAAATTGTACAAACGTCTACAAAGACACACACAAACACTGGCGTCTCTGTGTTGTGACTCACTGGGAGGAAATGTGCGGCTCTAAGCTGGAGCGGATCAAGTGTGTTGAAGATAGCGCAGCTCTGAGCGCTTGGCTTTTTATGGTGATGTTCTGTTTGTGCTAGTTGTCTGTGGCTAAGTCGAACAAGCTCTTAACTCTGAACAGGTTAATGGAAGTTTTATAGGCCTCTCCACAATCAGTTGACCTCTGGGAGCTTCTCGTCTCTCTACTCCCGCTCTGCTCGTCTTCCTCCTACTGGAAAACGGCGAGATCATCCCTTCTCAGATAAAACATCTGCGGGGTCACGGATACACGCAACGCGACGCAAAGCAGGTTCGGCTTAATTACACGCGAGGAAATCACAAACAACGGCAGGGCAAGGTTCAGAGACGACACCATACGCAGGATGTGGTAAAGAAGCTCCGAAATGTAATTAACTAGTGCTTGCGTGGGTTTCCTCCGGGTCTCCGCTTTTCTCCCACAGTCCATAAATGAGCAAGAGATTTGGAATCTGGGAATCTGTCCAGAGGAGTGTGTGTGTGTGTGTGTGTGTGTGTGTCCTGCCTCCTTGCCTTGAGTTGTTGTGATTGGCTGCAGATCCCCGTGACACAGAAATGGAATTAACGGTTTAGAAAATGGATGGGGAGAATAAAACCTCACTAGAGTGATTTCAATATTTTTCAGTCCAGGATTGAAAAACGAAATACTTAAAATATCTAAATACTTAAAAAAAAAAAAAAAACAGAATCTGATTGTAATATAAATTCAAATTTAATTTTATTCTGAATCTCATTTGATGTCAAAAGAAACAAAATATTAAATAAAAAATACAGTTTAACTGTTCAAAATGTTTACTTGTAAAAATGAGAAATAATAAAACACATTCTAACCTTTATGCTATTCACAAATTAAAATATAACCATTTAAATATACATAGTTTAATACAATTCCAATCATTGTAATTATGGCCATGTCGAATTGGGTTTTTAGTTTGGTCTAGTATATTATATACCAATAAATACACAGAAAACCATTATATATATACACATATATAACATATATACCTATACTGTATACACTGTGTGTGTATCTATATAGAAATGAACTACACAACTTCACCAACTACACCAAGGATCCATTTAAGCCTTTCACCTTTCCAAAGGTGATAAAAGTGTGTGAGAAACCGGCCATATCACACTCACTTTTAATCATGTCCATCATCAGAGTGTCAATAGTAATCATGGGCCGATCAGAATCAGGGTGATGGAGCACCGGCCCAGAACAAACCCACACACACCGACTTGTGGACTTCTTGAACCGAATCTAGAATGTTCCACGAGTGGAGAAGAGCAAAGCCACGTATGAAGTTGTCATCGGACCTACACACCTCTCCTCACTTCATAAAAGCGATCAATACCAGCTGCTCCACAGGTCCTTCTCCTCGTTTCCCCCGTATCCTCTTCTTCACCCCTCGCTTGGAGATTTACGCTGGCGCTTGTGTAGTAACTCCTGCACTGTAGGAAAGAAGATGATGATAATGTGGAATAAAATACAGTCTCGCTGTGAGGCCGACGCGCCATGACTCTTAACGCTAATAATCCATATTGATTGAAAGCGAAGGGGAAGGAATGAGAAGGGTGTTAATAGTAAAGGGAAAGGATGGTGAGATGCTGGGAGGATGTTGGGGGTCGAACGGTCCCCCCTCCATCTGAAGCTTGACAGAATCGATGATGTTGAGAGGATAGATAGAGGCTCGAGATGCTCCATTAGAGGAGAGAACGTGTCGCTGTCACGTCCACCATTACAAACATCAGACGTCGGCTAATGTTCAGAGCACTGACGGATCCGACAGCAGAGCTTCACTGTTTCATCTGACACAGTCACGTTCAAGAGGAGAGGTTATAAGATCATACTGTACATTCAAGATTAATCATTATTGTCCTTAAAAAGCTTACAAAAAATGTGTACGTATATTTATATGTGTGTGTGTGTGTGTGTGTGTGTTATATTGTAAAGACAATATTTACAATACATAGTATATTTGTGTTTTCTGTACAAACACATATACAAGCACGTGTGTGTGTATATACTGTGTGTGTATATACAGATATATACACACAAACACGTATGTATTTAAGATTGACTATATGACTATATATAGATATATTATTATCATCATTATTATTATTTTACTTCATTTTTTTTTTATTAAAGTCAGCTGGCATTTTTGCACCTGAAGTTTTTTTTCTTTTCTTTAGATTTATAGGTACAGTACTTGGTTTTTAATTAAAACTCAAAAACTATGGCTCCGCTAGATTACTTTAAAATAAAATAAGTACAATTTATAATAAAATTAGAAACTTGTTCATGAACCTGCAACAAGCCTGTGGTTTGATTCTTAAGCTTTCACAAAGACACACACACACACACACACACACACACACACTCTCTCTCTCTCTCTCTCTCTCTCTCTCTCTCTCTCTCTCTCACTCTCTCTCTACACTGTGTGCATCTCTACAGTGTAATTTACAATTTGTGTGTAAATAGTTTATAGTCTGTGTGTGTGCTGTGTGTGTACACACATTCATGTATATACTGCATCTATTGAAAAACAACAATTAAGACGTGCCATACAAAAAAGCAGAGTGAACAATGTCAAGCCAGAATTCCGAGGCGCTTCGATCAGACGTTATATAAGAAGAACGCTTGGTTTTTGTGCATTGTGAAAAACCCCAAGTCAGAGTAGCGTCCCAGCGGAGGGATGCGAGTAAAGACGGTGAGAGGGCATCCTTCTGTCCATCCATCCTCTTTACTCGCTGACAGCCTCGGCGGAACTCTCCGGCCTTTTCCACACCCATCAAACCAATCGTGACTAGATTTGCTGGATCTGCCCGGCTGAGCTGAGCTGTGCGGGCTCTTTAATGGAAGAGGCTCTCGCGGGCCGATGAAGATTTAGCTCAGTGGATGAGAGCACTGGATTAGTTTTGACATGGTGACAACGCTCCCCCATTATTTTCCCGTCCTGCACTGTATCCCAAAAGCCCCCGGACGGCTCAGGCCCATCGAGGGGGCGTGATGGGGTGATGAATGATTGGAGCTGAGGGAGAACATGGGAGAAGAAACACCCCATCCTGCGCTCGGGGGGGGGGGGGGGGGCGTTTCCATCTTTTAGTTATTTCGAGATTCAAAAATAAGCAGTGGCTTTGTTATTTTACTTGAGTGGTTTTTTCGCTGCTTTGTACTTGTGCCGAGTATCAAACGTTTACTCTCTACTTGACTACATTTGTGTTTGAGCATCTGTACTCTTTAATCCACTACACTTGAATGGACAGTTATCGTCACTTGTGACATTTTGTATGTGACAAGTCGACATCTTTTTCTACCGTGGGTTTCTTTCGTTATCGGTCGAGGCGATGTCACCATCTGCAGGATGCTGTAGGTACTGGATGCTATTGATTCACAGTTGCGATTTTTTGTATATATGAAATTCTTTTATTTGAGGAATTCTTTTTGTTCTTATTTCGAGTTTTGTTCTGCCATTTTGAAACATTAAGATGTTATATTAATTTGTTTAGGAAATAAAACCTCATGAATAAAGAGTTTCTTGTTTTTAACATTTCTTGTTGCTTTTTAGCCTAAATTTAGTACGAGTAAAAGACTTAAGTTCTTTTAAAATTGGACACAACTTTTACTCAAGTCTTCTTGGAATTGTTGACTTGCAACTTGTAATGGAGTAATTTGCACAGTAAGGT
This sequence comes from Paedocypris sp. Pulau Singkep, assembly GCA_017309775.1. NCBI lineage: Eukaryota > Metazoa > Chordata > Actinopteri > Cypriniformes > Paedocypris > Paedocypris sp. Pulau Singkep. Next base: position 345,548 of record MU204349.1, on the reverse strand, counting down.
ACTTTTACTCAAGGAAAGGTTTTCACCTTTGAAAATAATAGCATCATAGTTGCCCCCCCCCTTGCTAAAAGCAGCAGCTAACAGCTGGATCAATTATCCAGGCTCCTCCCACCTCAAAATGGGCCAATTATGGGTGTTTATGTGTTTGTGTTTTGGCGACGAGGCCGAGTTAGGCGAGAAACACCGCAAATCCCAACAGCTAATCAATTTCGCTTTAGCACTAAATCACTTTCTCTCCCGCGCACACTTTCTTTTCCACACTCTCGCTCTCCTTTCTCCTTCCCTTGCTCAATTAACAGAGGCATGGATGAACTGCCAACTCAATTGACCATGAAGCAAACATCAAGCTCCGCGGCGGTATTGGAAACAGTTGTTCTTTCATTACGGGATGATGGCTTTAAGAGCTTTGTCTCCATAATGTGAATTCCACTGTTAAAGTGTCATGCTTAGGTGCATTGATTATGTTGTTATATTACCTAATTTATACAACTTGATTGCTTTGCCTCATCCAATCCAATTAGAGTCGCCACTTAAACCCAAAGCGGCGCTTAGAGATTGTCAAAGGCAAACGTCGGCCGGGAAAACCAAAGGAAATATTGTCTGGAAAATTGTGCAGTTATAGGTGCGTGTTGCCTTTTGTGAGTTACCCTAACCCTAACCCTGTCTGAGAATATCACATCGGAATAATTCATCTGAATGATTAGTGTTATACAGCATATTTACTATTTAGAAATTGTGCTTATGTATTTAGCATTTTTGTTGATTTAAGTCGTTTTTCAGGATGAAAATATTCAGCCTTCTAAATGATGGAATAGCTCTACAAAAATAAATTATAATAGTCAGGCATAATTTTATATTGTACTGTTACATTCAGGCAAATGCATTGCGTAATTATGTATATATCACATTAAACCATGTATTCTTTCATTGCACAATTTACGACACATACACATAACTGTTTGCAAACTTGTAATTGTGTATTTTCACTTAATTCAGTAGTTAAATTCACATACTTAAGTATCATTTCATATAATTGAGTATTTACACACACCTTATTATTGTTTACATAGAAATAATTGTGTGTTTACAAACACATTACTGTGTTTACAAATGCGTAACTGTGTATTTACAAACACGCAATTGATTACACTTTTGAGTATATACCAGTAATGTTTTTACATAAACGTGACTATGTAATTGTGCAATTGTCACTTTGGCTTTTTTTGATTTGGCTTGACAAACACACGATGGTGGAAATTGTTTGTAAACAAACGTCCCAGTGTGGCGAAACACGCGCTCTAGCACGCTGTAGTGCCTGTTCTGATCATAAATATAAAGTACAGTAGAAGCCCCACGAGGTACAGTGAGCAATCAGCTCCTACACAACCACCATCATTTACCAGGCCAATCGTCGTGGTAACAGCTGGAGATGGATTCTGATCACCATGGGAACCAGAAGTTGATGGATTCTGATTGGGTCGATGATCACTCTTCCAATAAGAGTAATTAATATAATGAAGAGAATGTGAATATATGCAGGAGAGGGTGATGAATATCTGCATTCGCCGCTCATTACTCATAACCGACAACAGCGAGCGAGAGAGAACGGGAGGAACGTGTACAACAAACAGACTTTTGCGGCACAGAAATACTACGTGCACTAATCTGCAGAAATATACAATCTATACCGGTAAATATACAATTCGTTTTTTCCGATTTAATTTTACAGGAAAAAAAGTCTATGATCTCAATTGGATATTTGTAAACAGATATTTTTTTGATTGATATCCGTTCTCAAAACTAGCATCTCCTAGCTCGTAGCGTTAGCCTGAATGCTAAAAACACACATGGGGATGCGACCTCGGCGCCTGCAAACACAACCTCACCGGGCATCACCTCAGTGGCCTTTTCGTTGGCCTTTCAAGGCCGTAAAACAAATGGAGAGCTTGCGATTCACCAGCGCGGACCCCCGTCCACCCACCTCCTAATTCCAAGGCACTTCCTGTGCATCTCGCTCTCTGAAAGCCGCCTTTCTAGTTATTAGAGTATGATAATGAACACAGCGGAATGAACCGAGGGCTCACCACTGAGGAATCTAAATGAGTCCACACACACACACACACACACACAACACACACTCGCTGGGGAAAGGGCAATTAGTGTAAGCTTTTCTACCTGACCCCTGTAACACACACACACACACACACACACACACACACACACACACAAAGAAGGACCTCCCACCGCACAACACCGGTACATATGCAGATATGTCATGTGACGTGACTAATTGGCTAATCTAGGGCCTTTCACACACTTAATCATCTTAAGCATTTTAAAGGGCCGTGCAACAGGAGCGTAATGAGAGAACGCCACGTGACTCCCAGCGGCGCGCGCCATATTTTTCATCTCGTCTTTTTTTTTCTTCCACCTAACGTTAATCAGCTATTCCTTAACGCAAACGTTAATATGTACATAATCCGTACATTACAGACAGGTTCGCTCTGATACGTGCGCGCTAAATTGAATTCTTTGCCGAGTTGGTGAGTTGGGAACAACAAAACGCTTCCAAATATCCCTCCGCCGATCCGTTAATCTCATTTACGATTAAATAAACTAAATTCGGTGATATGTAATGGCATCTAATTACATGCTTGTAGTTCGTGTGGGTGTGTGTGTGTGTGTGTGTGTGTGTTTCTCACATATTAAGAGTCCAGGTGTGGTTCCTCCATCTTGTCTGGGCGCCCGGAATTGTGGGTAATGTAGTGCAGACAAGTCCTGTGGCAGGAAGAAAACAAATTAATATAAACATATTGGTTCCTGGTGTCATGGAGATTATACTGGAATTCCTGAACAACAAAGTCATCGTCTTTTTTATCTAAAATTTGCCATTTTGGAAGAACAAATATGCAAGGAGATTTAAGGTGGTGGTGAATGCTAACATGAGGATGGCCATTAAATTATTGTATAATTCAAAATCTGACTGGGTTGTTATTACATTTTGCATTGAGTATTTATTGACACCTAATTACACATTCTACACAAACGCTGCTTTTTAAAATATTTATAAATAATATTTCTGGTCCATTTGTATTTAACAATAATTTTCTTTTCGAAAGAAAGAAAGTGAGGTGATGGCAATATGGCCACTAGGGACCATACTGAATTGGTGCTCTGCATTTAACCCATCCAAGTGAAAGTGCACATACACACAGCGAAGTGAACACACACAAACCCGGAGCAGTGGGCAGCCTAAGCCGTGGCGCCCGGGGGGCATGTGGGGTTCAGTGTCTTGCCCAAGGACACTTAGTTGCAGAACCCGTAGTAGGGGGGATTCGAACCTGCAACCTTTCGGACACAAGTCCATGTCCCCTACCACTGGAAAAAAATTGAGACTGTTTATTCATTTATTTTTAAGCACGTTGAATCAAACCTGTGACCTCTGTGAAGATGAGGATGCACAAAAAAGTGCCAAACAGCAAAATAAAAGTGTAGTTCCCATCACTAAACACTACATGCAACACATAAAGCCCGTGTTGGCGTGACACACAACACGCGACTGCTTTATCAGGTGGGATGAGACGTGCCCATCCAGTGCGCAGACGTCAGTGTGGGCAGCTTTCACTGCTGTGCTCTTTATAGCCGCTTTCATGTGACGTTAATGAGAAAACCACACTACCCAGCATTCCCCTCGTAAACAAGGACTAATTAAAACCCAAATATCAATCCCACTCACAGCGGCCGACACTCGGCTTGGACAGCACATCGTCTGGGCAGCTACACACACACACACACACACACACCGACCTAGTTCCACACGTAACATCTGCTTACCTGCTTCTGACGAGGTGATATGATGAAAAGTCCAGGAAATTCAGCTTGAACCTTTTATTCAGGAAGTGAGATGACCTGCGCATCAAACTGTGGAGATATAAAGTGTAAAATAACCGAAACACTACACACACTTTGTATTTTTATGCATTTATTTGGTTACTGGACACTTGCGTGTGTCTCTCTCGGTGTGATTAATTACTCACCAATCAAGAGTTGCTGTGATTGGCTCAGGCTCCATGTGACCCAAAAATAGAAAAGCCACTCCCAAAACAAGGACGAATAGAAGTTGTTGTGTATAAATATATATCAGAATTATATTATTTAAATATTACCATAAAGCCTCTAATAGAACGTCACCTCTAGTAGAACACCACCTCTAATAGAGCGCCACCTCCATGGAAGAGTTGAAAATTAGACCGCCAGGGCGTGTATAAGTGTCATTATATTTCACTTGATAATGTTTTCCCACAAAGTAACATACCGGTACTACACATACATTTATAGGCGGATAAGTGGCATCCGATGTATAAGTATATCTGCCAAAGGTAAATAAGTCACATTCAAGGCGCATCTCTTCATATTCGTGTTCACAAACCTTCCGCAGCTCAGAATAGCATCAGTCTCTGTTAAACAATTACGGTTGTTGTGGCGTGTGGGACTGTCTGAGGCTTCAGCCACATAACTGCACATCACGAGCAGGGGTGATAAAATTAAGTCCTGCCATTAAAAGTTGAGGAGAAGGGCGATTTAACAGGCCGTTTGCTAGTTTAGACTGGGTTCGGTCTGTCTGAGGCGTCTACAGACACACCAAACACGGCCTGGAACAATAAAACACACTCAAGCAGAGAACAAAAACTATCAAAGAGTTTTTACTGGCAAAAAAAAAAAACTAACTGTGTTTACCTCTTCAAGCTCGATGATTCACCCGGATCCAGATCCAAGGCCAAACTAAGTGTGTATTTGTAGGTATGTATTTGTTAGTTGTTTTGCACCAATTTTCATACACTTGTGAACGCGAACTAGTCTGTGGTTTGTTCTCTTTTCAAAATCAGTCGAGTTTAGTATGAAACTTTGGAGTCTCGTTATCAATGTTCATTAAAATAATAAACAAATAATGACACATTATCAAGAACACGCTTTACAAGTTCAATTCGAGTAGCCTCTTCCGAATCCTAACGTAGCTAAATTAATTATATTTAAAATACGAGAAATATAAAAGCCACCAGAATGTGCACGTACTTAATATGAAGCATTTACAATTATACATAACAGGACACAAATTGACATGTCGTATTATCTTTCACAAACCATTTTAGGTGTTGAGTTTTCTCGAATGCCACAATTGCTGTTTGCAGCTATATTTCTTGTCACGTCACTTGTACAGTTAAAAGGAAGTGGAAATCTTTAGAAGATGATTATTAAAAGCCATTTTAAAAGGAAGATACTGATCAAATAGGCCTTCTTGGAAAACATGAAACAATGATGCAATCATATTAATATATAAAACAAAAACTGGAAAAAAAACAGTATGAATGGGAAAAAAAAAAGAAAAAAAAACAGAAAACGAAAAGTGAAATTTAGAATAAATAAACCAATGTTGAACAAACACACACACACACACACACACACACACACACACGCACACACACTTGGTTATTCGGTTTGCATTGTCTCTTTATTACAGAAATAACAGGAAGTTTTCCCGACACAAACACGAGTGTGTGCCTAGCACACAGAAGACATCCGTCTCTCCGTAGAGACGATCACATGACCTGTTCACAGTATAGCGGCGCCACAAACACACGCGTCCACAACCAACACCACAATCCACAGCAATGTAAATATGTCGAGCGCTCAGTATATAACGGAGGTCGCGGCTGAAGGGTTAAACCTCGGCTCAGATCGGCAAAGAAATAGAAAAATATGTTAGAAATATTGAGTGTAAACGTTTCCAGCGGTGCTGAGGAAACATCCGTGTGGGTGTGTGTGGAGCAGCAGGAACAAGAAGAGTCACAGAGAACGGGAAACATGGCTTTTTCCGGGAGATTTTGGTTTCTTGGCTTGAATTGATCTAGAACCTTTGGATTCTCGACGCAAACACCCCACACACACACACACACACACACACACACACACACACACACACACACACACACACACCGGACCATAATAATCTGCTTTTCCCTTTACTGTCCTCCGTCTTCTCGAAGGAACTGGAAAACGGAAGAAAAGTCTTTCGTGGCGTATCCGCGTGAACACATGAGGCGGTAGAGCTGGTGCGCTAAAGAGCCCAGAGGGATCGCCACACGCGTGTTTGTCGCCGTGTTCTGAACCAGACCCAGGTCCTGCAAATACACACCAGTTCCGTGTTTTATTTTTGTATAAAAATTCCCTAAAACAAATCCTGATTAAAAAGAACGATGCCTTCGGAACTTTCTGTCCCTGCCAGATCTGAGGTAAAAACTGGCACTTCTGATTGGTTAGAGTATCTGTGACCCCGCCCACTCTTGCATGAGTACACTTTAGGAAATTTTGTACATTTGCAATATGTATAATACAATTGATTCTTAAAAAAAAAAAAAACAGTACGACGAACGCGTAAAGAAACGGTCTTTTTTTTTTAAAGAGAAAAATTAGACATTGAAACACTGAGAATAGTATTTGTACTTGTATTAGTACTTGCACTTTATTGACTGCGTGAATTTTTTGGGAATGCGTGAATTTAAAAGATGCTTGTATTTTTGATACGCGGTACAAGTACAAAGCATCAAAAAATACTAATAAGTAAAAAAAAATATTTCCAAAATTCCTAGTGTACTCAAGTACTTTACACCTCTGCAGGGACTGAAACTGCAATTCTTTGACTGGCCACTTGAGGCTATTCACCAATATCATAACAGAAAAAAAAAACACTGTTCACATCTGGTTTAAATAACTAGCCTTGTGATAATAATAATAGTGCACAGCGGATTAGTAAAGGATCGCCGTAGGGATTCTGTTGCAGGTTCAAGTTAACTCTTACAGGTCAAACATTAAAGACTTACAATATCAATACAGTTTGATGGGCGGGGTTTTGGAAATATTGTGACTCCTCCCATGCCCCTCCCCTTGCCCCACCCACCTGTAAGCATTCTAAAAGCTCCGCAGAAACCTGCAGGTGACATCACAAACACTACAGACTTATTACTAGTGTTCGTAAGAAAATATTTGACCGACTCGAGCACATTTTGTTATCAGCTGACACAAAAAGCTCTTACTTTAGCCATTAGCGTTGTGCCAAAACCTCCTTGGTAGTTGTTTGCGGACGGAACTCCTTCCATGACGCCCGGGACGGGATTATACGTGTCGCTGGACCAGCATCGTCCGGAACTCATGTTCAGAATCTCCGCAAGAAGCTTGGGGTCCAAGCCCAGTCTGAGAGAGAGAGGAAAGGTCGAAGGGCAGAGGTCAGGTGGAGCGGTGACCTTTAGGCTGAGGACCAGAGCATCTCTGAGTGGAAAGCGGGTCTGGATAACACAGTATTGATATTTAACGGCGGTCGCTGTTCATCATTTTCCACTCTGGGGCTTGTTTGCCCCCCCACACACCCTCACAAATGCAGGGGTAATAAAACTCTGACACAAGCAGCTGTCTTATTAACTCGCGCCCAGCAATCTGTCCTGCAGCATGAGTGAGCGCCGTGATTCCAGCGCCGCATTTAAAGCAGCTCCACTGCGCCTCGCACACCCAAACCACGCCATTACCCAGCGGCCCGAAAGCCGCAGAAGGCTGGAGAAGATGCGGGCGGAGACCTTCAGCGTGATGGAGTCTGAGCACCAGCGTTCACTCTGACGGATCGCAGGATAGGACGATAGGACGGTTTCAATGCTTTTTCCATTTCTGGGTTGCGGGGAGATATAATATGGTAGAAATCACGCAAATATAAGGACTCACCTTTTTCAGGCAGAAAACAAATAATAGGAAGAAAAAAATTATTTAAAAAATATATAAATTATTAATGTTTCTGGTTCAAATAGGTTAATATTCTCTTAAAAATACAAGTTATTCTTTAACAAACTTATTACTTGTATCATTTTTTAAATAGTTTTACTTGAATAATAGACAACAAAAAGTTGATTCTAGTGATCAGGACTGCATTTCCCAAGATCCTTTGCTCTCCAGTCAGAGCAATAGTTTCAAGCTCAGGCCTGTTTCAAGCTCTCTGTTTATCTGACATCATAGCAAAGGATTATTATCCCCCGTGCAGTGACAGAGAGTTTTGATTGTGTCCGTTCCTTGTTTTTGTTTTTTTTTTTACTCGCGTTCTTCATTTCCAAATGTTTCTGCGATGACACATTGGACTCGTTTGTAGCCGGTTGCACTAAGCTAAGCTAAGCTAAGTAAAGCTGTCGTGGTTTTAGACTAAAACCGCTCGGGAACCGCAGGCTCTTCGTATCGCGCTTCAATAAACACATTGGTTTGTTCGCACTTGAGAATGCCGCTAGTTTGTCCATAACAAAAACAAGATTATAAATCAGACTTTTCCCAACACGGATAAAACAATAACCTACAGTGAGCAGAGCAGCAAGACCTACAGAAAATGCCACTGCAGAGTCAATTGTGATCAATTGTGATCATGTGACTCCGCCCACCAATTATGTCATCAGAAACGTCTCGATTTTGGACAAACGGTGGAAAGCTTTGCTGCATTTAGACACTTATTTAAAGTGACGTTACTCTATTTTCACACGCTCAAAACCTTCCCGGGAGTCGAACCCACAACCTTGGAAGTCTGAGCCACAGAAAAACCGAAGAGAGATTCCAACCGTTCAGCTCACGTCATCATTCGGCTCAAACCAATCACAAGTGTGTCTTTGTTTGAGTCGTGAAATGTTGAGAGTTTGTTTGAACCTCTTAAAAAGCTTCACATTCACACACCGAGCCAACAGGAAGTGACACGCAAGAACAGAACAGAAGCGTTAACCACATCAGAGCGGCGCACACACACACACACACACACACACACACGCGCGCGAGCGGTGAGACAGTAAAGAGCGTGTTTTACTTCTCTTATGTCTATTAAACTATGATGAGTGTTTAAGAGCGGTTAAAGAGTAACTCCACCTGTCTCCCGAGCCACACACACACACACACACACACACACACACGACTTTTACAAGTCTATGCAATAATTAAGAGACAAGGACACACAGCTGAGTACGAAATGTCTATTTCTTCCCTCCGTTTACGAGCCGATGGCTCCAACACGGTCTGTTTAGTGTGTGTGTGTGTGTGTGTGTGTGTGTGTGTGTGTGTGAGTGTGTGTGTGTGTGTGTGTGTGTGTGTGTGAGTGTGTGTGTGTGTGTGTGTGAGCAAGCTGTTGTGATGCCCTGTCACTTAACAATAGCTTTCCGCCGGTTTTAATGTGTGTAAACAGCCGCTGATTGACCCGGTATCAATCTCTCTCTCTCTCTCTCTCTTTCACTTTCGCCTCTTTATGTCGGTGTCTCTCGGTCTCCTGGGGACGCGCGGTGACATATGTTGGACATCGGCCCCGCCCCTCCCCCCCGTGCGCGTTCTGGGTCAGTGAGTGAAGAGGTTAGCGCGCGGATCCTCTCCTCCGCATCCCGTCCCGCGGGCATGATGGAGCGCTTTGGTGAAGAACGGGCAGCTGGGAGGCAAGAGGCGGGAAACAGATGCGCCAGTCTAGTTAAACAAGACGAGTCAATTACACTTAAAGGCGACGCGGGAGGAAATCAAGCCGTGTGATGTTTGATGGCGGCGCTAGAAAGGAAGGTGGCCTGCTTTTAAAGACTCGCGTTAATAAACCGTCCTCGCCGCTTCATCTCCATCACGCTGTAAACGCGGGCGACACGGCGCTTTAATAGCAAGTGCGATTCGCTTCGAGTTTAAACGCGGGATTTTAATTTGCGGACGTTTCCGTGGCTCGTGGGAAAGCGCGATTAAATAAAGCCGCGGCAGCTACGGTGCTGAAGCCGCATGCATAAGTGATGAAGGATGGAGGAAGAGGAGGATGGAGCAGCACGCTTGGCCGCAGACCCTCAGCCGGCCTTCAAACCCACCGATTGGGACGACAATTAAGTTTGAGTTTGTGGCGAGAAAGCCGGACGCGTTCTTTTTGATCGAGAAAAGACGAGAAAGGCGGACGAGTTTTTTTTGAACGATAAAGGTGGACGAGAATTTTTTAAACGAGAAAAGACGAGACAGGCAGATGAGTGTCGTTTCTTATTAAAAACCTCGACGTCACGAACCGAATTTGTAATTGTGACGCACGACCCTGTTGTGGCCGTTTCAGACTGGATGGTGGATTTAAGCGTTGGGAGACGAATGCAACGGAACCGTCAGACGGCAGATGAATTATTCCGACACGTTGGTCCTTTCGGCCGCGAGAGAACCGTATCACACAATCCTCTTTACATTCGCTCCACGCGGTGTGCTGCATGAGAGGACAGGCTGCAGTGCAGCATGGGAGATTTATGACAGCTCGGAACCCGAGGCGTCTAAATGAGTCTGTGTAAGTGCGTATGAGTGTGCGCACGCTCACATTCCTGATTCCCGCCAGAAGAGGGATGACACACACACCGGCGGATCTCAACACACGGCTAAATATGTATAAATGATCCGCTGAGGCGTTTTTTCGGCCCCTCAAAGCGTTACTTAAACGAATTGTCCCGGTGAATTGATGAAGCGGCGAGCAAACGTCGTGACACGGCCATCAATACTGCCCGACGCCGTCTCTCTGCGTCTCTCAATTACCGCCAGCAGAAACGCTCCTTTCTTTCTTTCTTTTTAAACAAACACTGTTCAGGTCAATAATGCATTCACGGAATAAGGTGGTGCTAATCCAGATGAATGTATGTTCCACTAGCGTTGGTTCTGCTGGAGTCTGGTGGAGGAGAGTGGAACATCTCACCTGATTCCCAGGTTCATGGTCTCCGCCGTGCCGATCATGCCGATCGCCAGCAGCATGTTGTTGCAGATTTTGGCCGCCTGGAAAAGAATCGATCAATAAATGGGTCAATGTATCGGTTTGCTCAATATGAAGGTTGGTAATAAAACAAACTCTATTCTATATGTGGACAATAATACAATATATGTGTCTACTAATGTTTGAAATAGTCTTTTTTTAAATGACCCTAATATAATTTAAAAATAACCCTAACCCTAAAAACTATTACACCAGCGAAACTACTTTTTTTGACTAAAAAAATGTATTTGACTTTTCACTAAAGCAGTGTCAAAGTCCATAATAATAATAATAATAATAATAAAAACACTACGAGTGTCTCAGTCAACAAAAAAATAAAACAACATGGGTATATAAATCGACAAAAATATACACCAGGAGTGTCAAGGTAAAATAAACAAACAAATAGACACTCCTGGTGTTTGTAGACAGAAACACTTGGTGTTTAAGTCAAGAAAAACACACTATCATTGACTGAGACAGTCCTGGTGTATACACAAAGTATACCAGAAATGTCAGCGTCGATAAAAAAAGTGTTCCAGTTGTGAAAAAAAAAAATACACCAAGAGTGTTTCAGTCGACAAAAATAAATACCAGGAGTGTCTGTGTCAATAACAACGTACACCAGGAGTGTTGATGTCACTAAAAAACATCACGAGTGTCTCAATAGACAAAAATACACAGTGTAAAGGTAAAACAAAAATACACCAGGAGTGTCAAAGTCGATAAAAAAAAAAAAAACACAATTAGTGTCTCAGTAGACAAAAATAAATACCAGGAGTGTAATGGCAAAAAAAACGACCCGGAGTGTCTCAGACAGTAGACAAAAATATACACCAGGAGTGTATCGGTCAAACAGAAACAGAAGCGCTACATCAGGTGACATGAAATCTGTTTCACAAGCGTTTACCTGTCCATTTCCCACTTGACCACAATACACCACGTTGGCTCCCATCGAGGTGAAGAGCTCTCGCGCCGCGTTAAACTCCTCCTCCACGCCGCCCACCATGAACGTCAGCTTAGCCAAACTAGCCGCACCAACACCTGGACAGAGGTGAAAAAAGGTCATTACGTTTGTAAAAAAAAAAAAAAAAAAAAAAAAAACAACAACAACAAATAAATAAAAAAGATGTAACTAGCATGAGAATGAAATTAAAAACGAAACTTTCTTCATGAAAATGTAAGAGTAAAATTGAGCCAACTTTAATTGGCGTAACATTGTTATAGCCGTGGACAGCCACAATATGTGTAAAAATTAATTAGTGGTAGAAAATCGTACTATGTACATATTTATATAAAATTAACGGATCTTTTGTGTTCATTTGGCTTTATTTGTTTGCCGTTGCACATACAGGTTGAGCTTGATCTTTACACACCGAGATCGGGACAATCTTGTAGTTCTGGAGACGCGTGACACGACTGATCCGACACACAAACTAAAACTCTAGATAAGTAGATTATTATTATGTGTGTGTTTTCTCTGACTGCAGTTGATATATAAACCCAATAAAATTGTTGATATACAAAATGATTGTTCGAATCCAAACGAAATAGAAGTTGGTTGTTGCCAAATGGCGTGAAGGAACGACGACGCGTCTGAATCAATAATCGTACAACTTCTTAAAGGTTTAGGCAAACAAACAAAAAGCCACTTGAAACGGGTGCCAGTCAGACGTGTGTGTGTGTGTGTGTGTGTGTGTGAGGGCATTAATAAGCTGTCTGGCACCAGCGGGACGACGTTTGAGTGCTGGCCTTTAAAAGCCGATTGTCCAAATCATCCTTCACAACCCTCTGAGGACCAGCACCCATTGTCCCGCGCACACACACACGCACGACAGCTGTGCCTGGAGCCACACTCCTCCCCCTGAGTGGACACGCCCCCTGGGGTAAGAGTGACAGCTCTAAGGGGTAATTAACTTTACACTTTATCATGTTCAATTAAGCGCCACGCCTCCAGAAGACCAAGCGTGGCCAATCACGTTAGAGCGTGGCATGTTCTACACGGGAGGGGCAGTTTTGGGAATGCTGACACGGATACGCCTGTTTGGGGATTTGCGCGATTAGAACGCAATTAAAGCCATAAAGATGGTCAGATTTTTTAACGTTAAGCCTGGTCGGCCACAGCCAAGTCCCTAAATAGCCACATGAAGCACTGGCCGCGTTATATCACACGTGTGCGCGCGCGTGTCACCGCTAATGAACAGAGCGTTTCTAACGAGAAGCTAATAATGCTGCGGTTAATTATTAAAGATGCGGAGAAAAGAGCTGATGCAGATGATGCCGGCGAAGGGCAGAAGACTTTATGACTCGTATTGATCCGCTTGTAGTTATTCATCATCAATAATTCTCTCATTAGCGCGACGTGTCTGTCGTTTCCCTTACGCAGCCTTGTGGACCACTGACTGACCGAGTGAGTGTGCCAGTGGATTGGTTCAGCTTTCGGAAACAGCTTGGTTAATAGCAAAATAATATTTGTATATTTTTCCAAAACTTAGAAAATAACCGCACGCACACACACACACACACACACACACACACACACACACACACAGTAAACAAATATACAATATAATATATATATATATATATATATACACATACATACAGTACTTGTGGAAATATATTAAATTTAACTAACTAACAACTAGTTTAAGTGTATATTTAGCTTTTGACATTTACATGTGTGACTTTTGAAGACTACTTTGTTGCAAGAACATTTATTATTTTTCAAAAGCCAATAAAAAGCAATATAACCCTTAAATAAAATGTCAATGCACACTCACACACACACACACACACACACACACACACACACACACACAAATATATATATACAGTACATACAAACATGCATACAATATACAGTACAAAAACACAGACACACACAAATGAACATAAAACAATATACACAGTACATACAACACATACAGTACACAAACACACAAACAATATATGCACACACACACACACACACACACTCACTCACTCACAAGTAAACACAACATTTTTGAAAGCAACTGTATCAAAACATCTACAGCTTCACGAAGGTATGTATATATGCACAAGTACATATAAAGACGTACACATATTTAAAACCTTCATGCTTTATAGGTGTATAATTTAATACAATATAATATAAATGTATTTTAAAGAGCCTAGCTTAAATCCTTTGCCTTCTCTCCGCCGCCTCAGCAGGTGGACACGGGGTTTCTGGCCTGGATCAGTAAACCAGCCTGATCTCGGGATCTTTATCGCGTGAGAGTAGAAAACGAAAACAGTCGGGCGAGCAGAAGTGCTGACGCTCATGAAGACTCCAAACGGAGAAATCACTGGCTCCTGCACACACACACACACACACACACACTCACACTCACACACACACACACACACACACACACACACACTCGGCCTGATCAATAACCTTTTCTCGCCCACTGTAAAAACACAGCCATTGATCGGCCAAAGACAATGGGGATTGAAAAGTGATTGTGTGGTTAAGTGTCGGCCCGGGCCGGACGTTACAGGAACCTGGGGAGAACCTCCTAAGAACCTCTCTTATTGCGTCTCCGATAGCAGAAACGCCGCTGTAAAGACATTATCAGACAAACCTCGATGAAACGTCGGCCGTATCGGAGGCGTCAATGATTCATTCGCTTTACGACGCCAGCTATATTTGTCCGCGCAGGATAATCAGGCCAATAAAGGCGCGTCGTCTCGGCAAACACGCTGCATTTTGATGAGCCAATTTAGAGTTTCTCATGCGGAAACACAGACGGATTCGCCAACTCCTGGACGCGGTGGGGAACGCTGCTCGCCGTGTTTACTAGCCTCGTGTGGCTGAAACGTATAATTACACGGCGATGTTTTCTTAGTCAGATTAGAAGAAGAAGACGACGACCTTTATTTGTCTCAACAGAGAAATTTAGCGAGAAGCAAGAAGATTAGCGAAAAGAAGAGCGAGAAGAAGAAGAGCGAGAAGAAGAGCGAGAAGAAGAGCAAGAAGAAGAGCAAGAAGAAGAAGAGCGAGAAGAAGAAGAGAGAGAAGAAGAGCGAGAAGAAGAAGAGCGAGAAGAGCGAGAAGAAGAAGAGCGAGAAGAAGAAGAGCGAGAAGAAGAAGAGCGAGAAGACCTTTATTTGTCTCAATAAAGAGAAATTTAGCGAGAAGCAAGAAGAAGAAGAGCAAGAAGAAGAGCAAGAAGAAGAGCGAGAAGAAGAGCGAGAAGAAGAAGAGTGAGAAGAAGAATAGCGAGAAGAAGACCTTTATTTGTCTCAATAAAGAGAAATTTAGAGAGAAAAAGCAAGAAGATTAGCGAAAAGATTAGCGAGAAGAAGAAGAAGAGGAAGAAGAAGAAGACGACCTTTATTTTTCTCAACAAAGGGAAATTTAGAGAGAAGCAAGAAGATTAGCGAGAAGAAGAAGAGCGAGAAGAAAAACAGCGAGAAGAAAAAGAAGAGCGAGAAGAAGAAGAAGAAAAAGAAGAAGAAAAAGACCTTTATTTGTCTCAACAATGAGAAATTTTAAATAAAAACACCGACTCGCATCAAGATCACGAAAACGTTTTCGGAGGGAAGCGAACGCGTCTAAGCGTCTTGGTCATGCCGATACACGTGACTTTAATCACCGCCGTCGGAGTGAAGAAGCATCCGGAATCGATGATCTCCCAGGCCACGGCCATCAGTAAATCGCCCGTTAAAGATGCTGATGAGCGACTCTTTCCACATCCAGCCTCTAATCGCGCCATCATCAGCTCTCCACAGAAACATCCATAATGGAGGAGCCGGCGTCTGAGTGACAGCTCCTCGACAGGGGGCACGGGAGCGTCCGAAAGCCCGACCGGAGACAGCTGCTGCCGGCCCGTTCCCATCTGCACTGGACTCCCGTCTCCCCGTCTCTGGCCTTCCCAGCGAGGAGCTTGTTATGCTAATTCCTCCGTCACTCAGCCATCTTTCAGCCCCGCCCCTCCTGGTCATTACTGAAGGGCCGAGAACAGGCCAGGGAAAGCTGATCCGCATCAGGACGCATCTCCACCATCTACTAAACAGCTTTTCTATTAGGTGGGGCATCTGCCGTCCTCTCCAGACAGCGCCGCTACACCGGCATCTATCTATCCATGCATCCATCCATCCATCCATCCATCTATCCATCTCTCATATAAATCAACAACTGTCGTTTTGTTAGTCATGCAGCTACAATAATGTAAAAATTAAAGCAGTTATTACCAAAAAATTATCAATTTTCAGTTATTACTTATCAAAAATTCACTTGAACAGCAAGAACATAAGAACTATTATAATATTATTGCATATCTATCTATCTATCCATCTATCTATCTATCTATCTATCTATCTATCCATCTCTCATATAAATCAACAACTGTCGTTTTGTTAATCATGCAGCTGCAATAATGTAAAAATTAAAGCAGTTATTACCAAATCGGAAATGTTAAATATTCTAGAATTACAGGACGCTAACTCTAATCCTAATCAGGATTCAATCTTAAAATGACATGCAATATTTTTATTTTATATACATGCTAATGCATAACATTTGATATCTTAAAATGATAAACAATCCTACACATTTGGTGCCAAACGTATTCTAAACATTCTAATAAAGGCTATATTTTGCTTTTTTTTTTTTTAACTATTAAATAAAATAATTTATGTCACACAAAGGATATTTTCAAACTTTAAAGTAGTTCTCTCGTCTAATAAACTGTATAATAAAAGAACCAAAAATAAAAACCTATAAAAAAAATTGAACTTTAAAAACAGTAATTACCTGCTCAGAGCCTTTGACCCGACTGGGTTGAAGAGCATTAAAACGAAGCGATAAAAGTGATTCCAATTAAGACGTGATCGAGTAAGTGATGAAGAACGACAACAGGAATGTTTCTGGATTCACTCGTTCTGGTTTTATGACGAGGAGGTCGTCGTTTCTTCCTTTATTACCATCCAGACGGCCGATGCACTGCATGTTAGTGATAATCAGTGCTGTCAAAAGTAATTACTTTTGTTACTTCGTTAGAAGTACAAATACTTGAGTTAAAAGTACTGTGGAAGTAAAATGCCCAATATTTTACTTAAGTAAAAGTAGCGTTACTAATACTGATAAAACTACTTTTAAGTGTAAAAGTAATGCAAGGAAGAAAAAAATGCCACTATAGAACTATATTGTTATATTAAAATGTTGTAATTACATTGAAAATGAATGCATTTTATTACAAAGCTTCTGTGCAATCTGCGTGGTTGATAAATCTGTAAAAACTTGTAACAAAATAGAGTTTTTTTTATACGTCTCATCCAACCACAGTCATTTACCGTAGTCAGATGGCGTGATTTGTCTATCGTTTCAACACGGAAATAAAACTAACCGAAATGATATCGCAGTAACGCGGCTGGTTTTTAAAAAGTAACGAATAGAAAGTAGAGATATTTGCTTAAAAAAAAAAACAAAGTAGTAGAAGTAAAAAGTGAGCTGAAAAATAAATACTCTAGTAAAGTAAAAGCCAAATTTCTACTCAAGTAGGGTAATGAAGTAGTATTACTTTGATGACTTGACGCCTCTGGTGATAATGTTAGTAAAAGGAGCAGGTCACATGTTCAGAAGGTCCAGACTGCTGAGGGAGCGGAGCAGGAGGCCAAGGCCGCGTGGAGATTGACGTAACGCCGTCACACCGCACACAAAACGACTTTTCCCACTGAGGTCGGGAGTGAGAGTGAGACGCGGTGCGGGTAATTACTGTAAAGCAGTGGAGCACTGGTGAGAGGAGCGCGTGACGTCAGCCGAGGGCTTGTTGTGGCTCCGGCTCGGCAGAGACAGACTGTGAGGTTTGGGCCTTTGGGTTTATTATGAATATAGGCAAGAACTGGGCCTGAGGAAGAAAAGGAGCGCGGAGACGGAACGCCGACGCGTCATTTTATGAGCGTATTCTTTGAGAAAGCCAAACCTAACTGACGCACACAGACAGGAGCACAAAACCAAGAGCCACACTGAAATCAAAGGGAATCGGCTTTAAAATATAAGGCATGATCACACACACACACACACACACACACACACACACACGCGCGCTAATTGTCCTCTGGCTGGAGGAGGCGTGGTGATGGCTAGAGTGCCCCCTTCTGGACAAGCCTGGCACGCCCGCCTGAGAAAATAATGATGGAACTGATGTTTTCAGCTTTAGGAAACACGTGTCGGTCTCACACATAATGAACGGCGAATAATGCGATAGTACTGATTGTTGTTCTACTGCTGTTGAATTCAAACAACTGCCATTTCTCGTCTCATTAGAATTGGAAAAAAAACCTAATCAATCCAAATTGTGCTATTCTGGTGCTGTGGAAATGCATTCCATCTCTTTTTACTGTATTATTGTTGCAGACAGTGAAATAGTCGTCTCATGAAAAATATATTTCTAATATCTCGGATTTTTCTGACCCAATACTATAAATTTGAATGACTTCAGGTTTTCGAAATACACGTGTTTCTGCTTTGAAACAGACCTATCAGTAAGGATCTTGTGATCTATAACATCATCTCTCAATCCGTTTGGCTTGAACACTGTCAAAACAAAAAGAAATAAAAAAAAAAAATGCCTTTCCACAAGCGCTCAAACCATATATTAAAAATAAATAAATCAAACATATGGATAAGGAAAATAAAACAAATGAAACAAAAAGATTTTCATTAACTTGACATTTTTCTTGCATTTGGGGTTTTGTGTTTTCAGATTCAGAAATATTTGAGAATATGCAATTTATTACTATAAATGGATATACAGAGACATAATGCTGGCAGATATTACAAACAGACAGATTAAATTAACTCTACAATTACTGTTTATCTATCCAATCAGATGCCGTTAGCAACACCAAGGTTGCAGGTTCACTTCCCTGGATAATCAATCAAAATCAAACAAAAATCAAACATAAAAAAATATTATATACATACATATAAAATATAAATAATGTTACTTTCATAATTTATTTATAGTTTTTCCAATCTATAAAAAAAACTCGACAACTAATAACAACAACAACAACACTTCACCAAATCTGGTCACAAAAAGCTCCATCCACAACGCAATCGTCTCTTCAAAGGACACAGCTAACCTGTCATAATTAGTAAAGGAAGAAGAGGTTTTATCACTACTAGTACGGAGGCTTGAACACACAGATCTTTCAATTATTTATAGCCTGATCCGCACACACACCAGCTCTTTAAAAAAGCTTGTCTGCGCTACAGACGCCGATCAGTAAACATACACCCAGGCCAACCTTTAATGTCCGTTCCTCTGCTCTTTATGGCCTTTTATCAACATGAAAGGCCCAGGCAATGGACGAGCCAACATTACAGCTCCATCAAAGTGAAAGCTACTGACAGCGCCTCGGCCATTAAAGCCCTCACAGAATCTGCATAATATAACCGGCCGCGTTTGCATTTATGGAGAATCGTGGAGTCTTTCCAGGCCGGTTATAAAGACAAACCGGCTAAACGGACGACTGTAAAACCTTCTACAAGACAAGTTCAAGAGAAACCTATCAGGGCCGACAAAAATAAGCACAAAAAATGCGAAATGGCATTTTTGTGAGGTGACTCTTACCTCCCGACACCGGGGCGTCCAGAAACACTGCGCCCATCTTTTCAGCAGCGATGGCCATTTCCTTGGACACGTCTGGGTCGATGGTGCTGGAGTCGATCAGTAGCGTTCCCTTTTTCACCTTTCTGGAGAAGTTCGACACAGAAAAGGAGGTTTTATTAGTAGGAAGAGAGAGAAAAAAAACTTCATTAAATGCAAATAACTATTCTGTTCTAGCACAGCATAGATTTGTGGAACCAATGTATAGAAGAAAGAAAGACATGCAAAGAACTAATATACAAACAGTACAGATGTTTGGAACGAATGTATAGAACAAAGTTTTGAAGAAGATAAAAGGGATTGCAAATGTTGATAGTGGTTTAGGTCATGACGTACCTGAGGATCCCGTTGGATCCGGTGTAAACTTCAATGACGTTGGGGCTGGACGGTAACATGGTGATGATGCGGTCGGCTTTATCCGCCACCTCAGCTGGAGAATCCAGGATCTAGCAGGAGAAAAAAGCAACTATGATCAGGGTTTACATCTGAACAAACACCGTGTCCAGTCTTTACCTGAGCGCCCGAGTCCTGGAGCTCTTTGCATGATTCTGGAAAAACGTCCGTGGCTATGACGGGATAGCCGTGCTTCAGCAGGTTCTTCGCCATTGGGGTCCCCATGTTTCCCAGTCCAATAAAACCAACTGGGGTCTTGGAAGCCATCGATCGGCCGGACACTGGGACGAATGACAATCATTCATTACAATTAATATTATACATACATATTTCAATATGAAGAGGTCTTTTTTTCCCACTTAAAGTGTATATATATATATGTATCTAGATATGTAAATAAATTATATAATATTTATACTGTATATACACACAATCATTGTCTAATAAAAATACATTCATTAATTAATAAAAAATACAAATTTCTTGCAGAATTGATATTTGAACAGATACCAGTATAATGTATACTTTATGTTGTGATTGATAACTGACAGTGTCATGCCTTATTAACAAAGTGTACTTGTCTTTTTAAGACACTTCGTTACGCGCCATGAAAAACTTGTTAGTTTTGCACAATGACGTGAGCAACAAGTAAGCGGTGTAAAGTCGCTTCCTGCAGAGAAAATCAGAGTCCGGAGCTTCGACATTTATAACTAATCACATCTAATATTAGATCACAGCAGCAAAACAATGGCACACAACAAAACAAACGGAAAGAAACTATAACCTCCGAGGATCACACGCAGCTGCACGAACGGCGAAGACCCGTTATATAAAACACGGAAAGCAGAGATAACATACCCGGCGTGAGCTCCGCATGTTTAATGTTCCTTCTGAGGACATTCCGATAGCCTCTTAACAAGGCGGCCATGCTTTTTTTCCATTGACCTCAACGACTCATTGGCATTGTACGTGTCAGGAACACGGGGGGCGGTCCTTATGACTGACAGCTTGGCTCCTCCAATCAGCGGCCGGCCGCTGTTTAGCTCATGAACGTTCGCCCGTGATTTCGTATTAAACGGCTTCCTACTGAGTTCTTAATGTGGCTTGTTTAAATAGAATTAAGGTGATACTTAAAAGATTACCGGCCAGACTTTTGCCGTATAATCGCCTTCTCTTTGCATGTGTACAATTGCACGAAGCACAACAAGGCAAATGATTAAACGAAGTAAATAATACAATTCGTTATAATAAACGATCATGCCTCCATCTGCAGAACAATGCGTTATTAAACAAATTAAGATTTAAAATAACTGAACAGCAACACATGACTTGAAAATTCAAATTATATCAACATTACATTTAAGGAAATGTAATGTTCTTTTAATACATTTTGCTTTTTATATTGTTTTCATTATTTATGTATAACGGACATAAATAATATATTTTATGTGGAAAGCACAATATATCCTTAAAGAGCATGTTATGAAATGCAACGCATAAAGCACATATCCAGTGAAAACTATAACGCTCCTAAAAGTAACATGTGCATCAATAAATAAAAAAAGATTCAAAAGTGAATCTTGAAAAAAGAATCGGTCAAAAGATTCGACTCGTTGAAACGAGTCACGCCCCTGTTCTCGCTGAGAAATCGACTGACCAATAAACGCAGCGTATTCCATTGACTGGATGAAGTGAACCAATCACGATGAGGACCCGACCGGAAGTAGCGTGACGTTCCTAATGACCAAAACATGTTGACACCCGGCTCAGCTGCTTGACTTGAGATGGCCTCTTTAAGGCCAGCGACATAAATCAGTTACAGACCTGAGGTAAAGATGGATAACAGGTACAGCAGACATTCCGTATCGTGGTAATTCTGTAAAAGCATGTTTTAACCCCTAGCGTTCCTTCTGTGCGTCACTTAGCGGTAGTTTCGCAACGGAGTGGTTAAAACACGTTTCATTAGCTGAAGGCCACTGATGATTTAACTCGCTATAAACTACTGATCTATGAAACTGCTAGATCACATTTTGCAAAAACAACCACTCGCCGAAGCTTTCTTTGAAATCCGATGCGAGTTCAGCATCGTCATGGTGCAAATGACACAAACAGACTGAGTTTCCGGTTATGAAGCGACTCTACGACACTAATTACGACAGCATTATGTGCGTTAATGTTCATGCGTCGCTATATTATCTCGAGTAGATTAAGCGAGTCATATATTGTGCGTCAGCTGTGGCGTGTAAACGGGCCTCTTTTTTTTTTTTTTTTTTTTTTTTTTTTTTTTTTTTTTTT
>MU204349.1:307471-318317 GCA_017309775.1 Paedocypris sp. Pulau Singkep | reverse complement strand
CACACACACACACACACACCAGAGTCACTGGTGTAACAGCAGCCTGTCACGCTATCCTCTCTCTCACTCTCTCTCTCTCTCTCACTCACTCTCTCTCTCTCTGTCTGTCTCTTACTTTCCCCCTCTCTTTCTCTCAGCTCTGTCTTTCTCTATCTCCTCTCTCTCTCTCTCTCTCTCTCTCTCTCTGTCTCTCTCAATCTTCTTTTTGCACTCTTTTTCTTTCTTTCTCTCTCTCTCTTTCTCTCTCTCTCTCTCTCGCTCTCTCTCTCTCTGTCTCTCTCTCTCTCTCTCTCTCTCTCTCTCACCTCCTCCACCCACCCTCTCCCTCTCGTGTGCTTACTTGCTCTTTCTCTCCCTGCTGACCCCCTCACTCACTCTCTCTCTCTCTCTCGCCCATTTTTTTCCCCATTCTATACAACGGCAACCTTCCTCTCTCTTTCTATTTCTCTTTGCTTCTTTCTCTTTTTTTTTATAACCTCCTCTCTTTCTTTTCTGATTCCGTTGCTCCCCTCGTCCTTTTCTCTCTCTCTCTCTCATGTCCATTCACTCTTTTATTCTCTTTCTTTCTCGGCTGTCTTTAGTCTCACGTTCATCTTTCACACAAACATTTCTCTTTCACTCCTCTGTCTTTTTCTCTCCTTCTATAAATCTCCCCATTTTCACTCTTTCTATATCCATCTAATTCTGCATCTCTCTCTGACTTTTAACTTCTTTCTTTCTTTTTTCCTCTTCTCTATTTCTCTTCCTCTCTACACACGTTTTCCCTTCTTTACACTTCTCATTCCCTGTCTTGCTCTTCACTCTTTTCCCTCTATATCTACTTCCTCATATAATATTTAGTGCATGCGTTTTTGTCTTTTTATCTGGACTTTACTGCATGTGGAACAAGTGACTTTAAAGTGTGGAACAAGCACTTTTTACTCCTCCTGCGTGTCACTCCCACAGTCCAACCCAAACTCCGTGTACGATTCACCATAAACGCAGAACCAAACCGTGTTTTCCTGCAGGAGCCGGAAGGTTCACGTCTCTGGCCTGAGCGCTCGGTCTGTCAGCGCCTTCTGTGGACGCTCGTGAAAATTACTCGCCACAAATAAAACATCATGGTTTTTTAATTGACTCTCGGATCCAAACTCGGCAAGATCCATCACACCTACACGAGTGTGTGTGTTAAACTGTCAGCGTTTTCCTCACCGTCAGAACAGAAGTGTATATATTTTTTTTTTATTATTTCAGACTCATAAATGGTATATTTCGTGGCTGCTAATTTCATCCCCGCAGATTTTATCAGCCTGGCGTGCGTCACGTGATTAGCCGCAGGGCGAGGCGTGCGAGTCGGCTTTCACGCGCAGATGTTTCTGTGATTTACCGATGACGACGGCGAAACACGAGCGCGCACAACAGACGTGTAAGCGACGTGTTTAGCAGCCGCAGGAATGCAGCGATGATGTCACAGCAGCGGATCTCAAACGCTTTCTGGACCTTTAAATCATTTCCATTTCATAACTCTGTGTGAGGCTCATAAAGAAATGAAGTGAGAATTTCCGTTGTTTGTATTTTTCGGTGGGTGGGTGAAAAGGAAAGCATGTGGGCACTGGACATATTCTGCTCTGATTGGCTGGACCTATTGTGCTCTGTTGACCTATTGTGCTCTGTGATTGGCTGTGCCTATTCTGCTCTGTGATTGAGTGGTTCTTTTTCTGCTCTGTGATTGGCTGAATCGATTCTGTTCTGTCATTGGCTGGGCCTATATTGCTGTGATTGGCTGACCTATTGTGCTCTGTGATTGGCTGGACTGATTGTGCTCTTGTTTTGTTGTTTATATCCGTTTTTATCTTTTTGTCTCATATTATATTCATGCTTGATGTTGAAATAAGCATTTGAGTCTCATAATTGTGTATCGGCTATTATCTATATGTGTGCTTTACTGCTGTGCAAATGTGTGTGAGCTCTCGTGAGAACATGATTGTGAAAAGCACTTTATATCACAATAGATGGCCTGTTTTTGTCTGGCAGGAGGTGCAGAAAGACCTGCGTGAGGAGAGAGACGAAGCTCAGGCCCGAGTGACGCATCTCCACCAGGAACTGCTGGAAGTGTCTCGCAAAGCTGCTGTGAAAGAGTCTGAGCTGGACAGGTGACGCACACACACACGCACATGCACACACACACGCACACACACACACACACGCACACACACACACACACACACACGCACACGCACACACACGCACACACACACACGCTCGTTTGTCTGAACGGACTGGCAATGGACATTTTCACATTATTTTATGCACATGTAACAACAATTTTGCAAAATGTTCAAGAATGTGCAAGTGGTACAACAAGTGTAAACCAATGATGAACTGAATGAACACTGCGATGGAAAAAGTGTGCAAAAAAGAAAAAACCCAACACTGGCAGTGCAACAGTTGTAAATGTCTCTTTGTTGGGACAAATAAAGGATTTCTACTTTGTTTTCTTCTACTGTGCAAAGTTCAAGTTCTGAGCATTTGTAAGGCACTTTTCTTGCCTCAAGCAGTCAAAGTGGCAGCGAGAAAGTGTCTGTAATGCAAACAATGGCATGATGTGTGTGTGTGTGTGTGTGTGTGTAGTGTGAGCGAGAAGCTGCGGACAGTGACCGGTGAGCTGGACGGTCTGCAGGTCCAGCTGAAGAACGAGAGAGAGGAGCGGGAGCTTTATAAAGTGAGTGGGCGGAGTCATCTTCACCCACCTCACTGACCCCGCCCTGTCCGCAGTCGCACGTCCGCAGCGCCGAGCTGGAGAACACCAAGCTGAGCGCCGAGCTGCAGATGCTGAAGGCCGTGGAGCTCAACAGGGAGGTGACCATCGCTCAGTACCAGGAGGAGCTGCACAGACTGAGGCACACACACTCCTCAGGCGCAGTAAGACCACACTCACGCCGGCCTGGCTCAGGTCCAGGTGCGGTTGCTTTGGGCAGGTGTGAAAGCGGCAGTCCAACTCTGATCCAGAATCAGAATCAACATTTTCGGCCAAGGAATTGAGCTTGGTCTGACTCCGCCCCTTTCCCCTCTATTTAGCATATCCGCTAAATGACTGTAAAGTAAAGTAAAGTAATAAATATATCCGCACCAAAAGTGGCCAAAACAAGCGTAGCGTTTACAGATTCCGTGTCACGAAGCGCATACACTCATTGCACTCATACAGCATACAACATTGTTTTGCAGCCGCATCAGCGCTACACTCTCCAAATATAAATGTGTGTATTAGGACTGTCAAAGTTAACGCATAAACTCATTAGGTTAATTACGTTTGTTTAACCGCGTCAAAGTTTATTAACATCATTAATCGCATTTCTGGTTTTTCAGACACTTCCGGTTTTCCGGTTTTTGAGTTTCACTTCAAAACCATTCAGTATTATGTGTACAGTTTTTTGCAAAGCTGAAATCACAGCGCACTTATAGAAAGAATAGAGTGCAATTCAATTATTCACAGTCTCTCAGACGCATGTACATGTTCACAGACTATATGTCAGACTTTTGTTCCTTTAGTTAATACTGTGTGATCAGTCTTTTCAGCTAGACTCATTATCAGTGCCATACTTTTGCCACACAAATATATAAATACAGAACCGTTGTCTCTTTTCCTCAAAAAAAATTACTTATTTCTTTTTTAATTATTATGACTGACTTACCCATTGTTTTCTTTAGTCAAAACGGTATATTACAGTATTTAAACAAGTGTTAATTTTATGTTGTGTGGACAATGTGAATAAATGTCTTTTGTAGGCAATGACTTCAGTAGAATCACATCAAAGTCAGCTCGGAATTTTTTTTTTTTTTTTTTTTATTGTTATTTTTGTTTATCTATTTTGTTTAACCATTTTTGAAACATGGAAATGTTGATTATAATTTCTGTATTAGAAAATACAACCTCATGAATAGAGTTTTTTTTTTCACTTTTCTTTGTTTTATTTTCACTTTTCTTTGTTTTATTTCAGTCTAAATTCAGTACGAGTAAAAGGCTTCAGTCGTTTTAAAATGTGATGCTTTGCTACTTTGACTCAAGTCTTTTTCACAGTGGTGACTTGTACTGGAGTAACTCCTCCAGCACTGATGGCTGTGTGCTGCTCCTCACTCCTCTGGTCTCAGGGTCTCCAGGAGCAGCTGCGTCAGGCGGAGGAGCGTCTCCAGGCCTCCAGGCAGCAGGCCCTCATGCTGGGCTCCGAGCTTCGGGACGCCTCGGGCGGGCGAGACCGCACCCTGGCCGAGCTGTACCGCACCCGTCTGGAGGCCGAGGAGCTGCGGGAGCGTCTCGCTGAAGCTCAGGAGGAGAGCCGACACGCCAGACAGCAGCTGGACGCCGTGAGGGGCCGCGCCCAGCAGGAGGGGGTGAGTGTCGCTCTTCAGTGTGGAGACGCTTCACCCAAAGCAGGAAGAGGTGCGGCCTAATGGCTCGAGAGACAGACCTGCAACCTAATGGTGTGGGTTTGAATCTCCGACCCGTCAGTTCACGCTCTAGTTGGACTTAAATCATAGTGAAATAGTCGTAGTTAGGACTGTGAGTGTAATATATAATGGGAGTGTATACCTTTTACATTTATTAAAGTAATACATTTTATTTAATAAAGTTCCTTTCTCATTTCTTCACAGTTGCTCCCGATTTTCTATTTGCCCCCGTGCTTTTGCTTCAACAAGGGAAACTAGCAAAAATGCCCAAGTAGACATCTAAAAAAGACAAAATTGTAATCAAAAAGTTTTTATATATCTATAAAAAATATATATATCAAAAATAAAAAGTTAATATAGTTACACAAAAACATCATAAAATTATATGTATCGAATAATATACTCATATCTCATAACGTAGGTATGTATGATACATGCTGCATAGGTATTGCATATGTATTTTTTGACATGTGTATTTCAGGGCGGAGCTTCTGTGGTGACTGACATGGAGGCGGAGCTTCTAAAGGAGGTGGAGGAGCTGAAGCTGCGTCTGAATATGGCGGCTGAGCACTACAAAGAGAAATACAGAGAGTGCCAGCGTCTGCGCAGACAGGTCACCAAGCTGAGCCAGCCTCACGCCGCCGTGCCACGGGTAACGCACATACATGTACTGTCCGTTCCTCACACTCAGACCACCCTGTACCTGACAGTTCATGAAAAAACTCTTCTAGAATAGAGTAATCCTAGAATATAACGATCTATATACATAATTAACAAACATCTCAAGGAAATTAGAGCATCACACAATACAAAGAACAGATTTGATGGCTGTGAATAGTTTGACCGCTCGGTACTGTTAAAACCGTTTCGTAGAATTTTTATTTTAGTACTTTAATAGTTTTGGGTGCCCAATACTGTACTATAATGAATAGACGTGAAAAAAACAAGCATTAAAATATATTTATAAGCCTGCATTTAATGGCTTCATTTTGTACAGGTTTCTCTACTTTAAAGGAATTTGTGACTTTTCAATGATATTCCAATTTTTTTAGTTTTTCTTTATTTTTTATAAAAAGAGAAATCTAAAAACGTTCCGTTCCAGGACGCCCACCAGAACGACGCGGCTACCGAGACCACCCAGGAGCTCCAGAGCCACGCCCCTCTCACCGGTATCAGCCTCACTCAGATTATATAATCTAATCTAATCTCAAATTATTTATATCCTTGACTTTCCAATCTGTGCATAATGCTACGATAGAAGCTGCTGGAGTAAATGGCAATCGGTTGAGGGACGAAGAGGAGAAGAGAGATGAGGACGAGGAGGACGAGGAGGACTGTAGCCTGTCGCTAGAAGCCGAGCTGGCGTGCATGGAGGAGAAATGGAGAGAGCAGTGCACCATCAACGAGAACCTGAAGCTTCTGCTCACCAGCGAGGAACAGCGCTTCCAGGTCGGTGTCTCGCACTCGGGTCATAAATGAAGGAGAAGTGGAGAGGAGACGGCGTCGTAAAGAGTATTTAGACAAAGCCGGAGACGCCATCAAACGCCAGACCTCTGTTGACGGCGCGTCTAAACACGTGTGCTTTCTCGCCGTGTGATTTATGAGTCTGTCACGGGGAAGGGAGATCTGAGGAAAAGCCCAAAGATCCACAGACTGAAGAAGCTCGCAGGCTTTTCGCTTTCTTTCCCCTGTCGTGGATTAGAACCAGTACGGCAGGACATTTTGTCAGTCTAATTAACTTAATCTGTAGTTTAAATGTCTTTATATGGTGGTATATTTAATACATTGGTATATGTGTACGCTATAAGGAAAAGCCGAAAGGGAAGTAGTAGATGTGTGTACACTATATGTGCCATTAATTGTTTTACAAATATAAATGAATGTGTGTCTTTTTATACATATTTTGGCACAATTTTATAAATATACTGTAAAACCTCTAATAGAACACCCCCTCTAATAGAACGCCACCTCTAATAGAACGCCACCTCTAATGAAAAGTTGATAATTACACCGCCGTGTCGTTCTATTAGAGGTTTTACGGTATATATATATATATTTACACATAAAATACATATATACAATTTTTTATTATATATATATATATATATATATATATATATATATATGTGTGTGTGTATATATGAATATGAAATGAATAAAAAGCAACGATTATCTTACATATTCACACGTGCGCTTAAAGACAGTTAAAAGTGTGAAAAGCACCTTACAAATACTCAGAACATGAACTTCAACTTCAAAAGCATTTTCCTTTTTTCTCCATTTTTTTTCTTTTTGTCTTTCTCTTCTCTCTCATTCTCTCTCTCTCTCTCTCTCTCTCTCTCTCTCTCACTTTTACTCTCTTTACTCACACAAACCAAACTAAACAACAGTAAGTCATAAATTTAAAATAAAATTACCGGTAATACTGTATTGCTTTTTTCCCCAAACAACTCTGAAAGCGACATACTGCTTTCAGTTTATTAGAACATTAAGAGTATTATTAAGCAACTTAATTATACACGCCTTACACTTAAAGAACGCTAAACGTCCAAGCGTCTCTGAACTGTTGACGTTGAAATGTTTTGACCATCAATAGTTTTTTTGCCAAATATCCCAATTGAATGCAAAATTGTGTGCTTTGAAATCTATAAAAATACAGTTTGTGATTTAAAAAAAAAAAAAAAAAGCCATGTCGATGCCGATCTAATACGTCCACCGCTGTGTGTGCAGTGTCACGCTGAAGAGAAGGACCGGGAAGTGTCGGCGCTGAGAGAGAGTCTGGTGGTGGTGACGCGGGAGAAGGAGAGTCTGGAGAAGGTGCCACACACACACACACACACACACACACACACACACACACAATAATTAGCTGGAGACGCGGATGCTAGCGAGTATGGGGTGGCAGTAAAGGCTTCCTCTGATTGGTTGTCGGGTAGAGTGAGGCGGTAAATGCCACCGCTGGTCCCCTGATCCCCCATCAGCACCGTGTTAAATGTTAAATGTGTGAATAATATTTCTAATCATGACTCACAGATTTGAGGTCAGAGGAGAGGAAGTGAAAGAGCGAGCCGCCTTTAATGATATTTATGGATTTGACGTGTTTTTTTTTCCGTAATTTACTGGCGTCGTATTACTCACTGATTTGGAACGTGTTTTTCAGGAGTTGCAGAGGCGTGTGAATGGCGAGGAGAGCTCGGGGGAGCCGGTGGTCCTGCGCTTTCCACTGCCGTATCCTCAGGAGCCTCCTCCTCTTCCACTGGTTCCATCACAACCCACTGAGCTGCACTTCAGAAACCCCTACAGCCAGCCGCAGACACGGGGTGACGCCACCGCCCCACCCGCTTACTTCTCACCGTACATTTTTACCTTTAGAGTTTCATATTTAAATATTTTTTATTATTTTGAACAATATTTTTCCATTTCATATTTAATTATTGACACTTTTTAAACAATATAATGTTTTATTATAATAATTGGAAACTTTTTGTACATTATTTAAAAAATACAGCATTTAAAATATTTTTTATGTAATAATATTTTTTAAATATTTATTTGAAAATATTAAAGTCGATTAACGTTGAAAACCTTAGATGTGAAAAACTTATATTATACATACGTTTTATGCATAATATAATTATGTACTTGTAATATTGTTATTAAAATTGCTATTGTGTTTTTAGAGAGGTTTTGTTTATGTAAGTGTGTTATTTATAAAATATAACAAATTTTTGTTGCTTTTGTTATTGAAATATTTTTAAGCACATTTCTGTGGTTACCGTATATAGTTTTACAGTCTAATTGTAATTTGACTTTATTACACTTTGTTGCTATTGCATAACATTTATATTAAAACAGAACAGTAAGACCAGCAGACAATAAGATCAGCTCAAATATTTTTAAATATTACAAATATATACATTTTAAGTAAATCAAATAATATTTTGTTGTTATTACTATTTTCTGCTTCAATTGAAATTATCTGGAGATGTTTATTTGCTATTAGGATCATTTGCTGATTTTCTTTGTTTTGTTTTAGATGGAGCAGACGGAGCTTTATCTCCAGAAGAGACCTGTCGTCCCCCGCCCCTGGCTCCTCCCACATGGGGCGGTCCGGTGGTCTGCAGCCAGCCGGCTCGAAGTCTCAGCCCCCCTGACGGCCTGGAGAACCCACCTGAGGAGCCATCAAACGTACGTACGGACGATCTCAGCGTCGCTCTTTCTGTTCTTCACCTCGGCCTCTTCAGGTTTAAACCGAGTCGCTCTGAAGCGTCCGCTCGTGGTTAGCGCTTCAGGCTAGTTAACAGACCCAATGGTTTCTCAAAGGTAAGGATGTAGACGTACGTATAACCTCAAACGATTCAAGACTTCCCAAAGCGGTTTGATTTACTCGGTTTGTTCTTTCTGCCGAAAACGGGATGTAACCGTAAAAGTTGTGAGTTGCAGACGTGTCCATCCATAGGTCATTTTTTTTATTCTGCTGCAAAAATATAGTAAAAAAATCTATTAAACTCTGAAAATGACGTGAGCACGAGATATAAAATCCTCAGTTTGCTTTTGCAGTAACAAGCCGCTTTAGTGTAAATTCTAACCAGAAGTAGATTCAATCCATAGGTCATTGTTAATGAGTTTAGAACTGATTTATGACGAACACATTAATCTCTATCCAGATGACAATATCGTGGACGATAAACTCAACAATTGACTTGTACGGTAACATGCCGCTTTACAGTAAAGTCTAACCAGAAGTAGATTCAGTCCATCCGTAGGTCATTGTTAATGAATTTCGAAATGATGACGAACAATGACAATATCATGAACGATAAACTCAACTTTGCTTTTACGGTAACATTCCACTTTACAGTAATATCTAACCAGAAGTGCATCAAAGTAGATTCAATCCCTTCTCCGGTCACGTGAAGGTCACGACAACATCAATATGTGATCGCGAGGAAAGGAAAGGAACGAAACGACCATAAAGGCTGAAGCTCTGACGAGGCGCTCGCTCGCCCTCAGGCCGCAGCTCACAGGTGAATCCAGAGGTGGCTCATTTGCATGAAACGGCAATTAAGGCTCTTCTCTTTGAGCTCGTTAGCGGATTGGAGTGACGAGGGTAGGGGCTCGTTAGCGAGAGATGTTGACGAGGGCTATGCTAATTGGCTGTGGGTGGCGGCCTGTGATATTTGAGGGTGCAGATCGGCGCTGACCCCGCTCTCCTCTCTTCTCGTTTGCTGCGTTAAAAGCCCATTAACCTTTGCTGGGAGCCGGCTGTGTGCAGACAGGCGTGGCTTTTTCTGGAGCGCGCGCCTGTGTGTGTGTGTGTGTGTGTGTGTGTGTGAGATGTCTCAATAGGAAGGAGACAGCTGAATGTGTCCAGAAGAGCGCTGTAGTTCTGTCTCTGCTCTGTTTCACGCTTTAGAGCGCCGACAGCGAGGCCCCGCCCCTCAGCCAGGAGTCCAATCAAAGTCACACCAGCTTCTGCTTTGACACCAGGTACGTGTTCGTGTGTGTGTGTGTGCGCTGCATGTTTCTGTCTGTCTGTCAAATGATTCGACTATTTGACCCTTTCGGTCTGTCTGACTCTCTCTGTCTACTTGTCTGTCTCTCCATTTCTCTATTTTAAATATGTTTGTCTGTCTCTCGTCCATCCATCTTCCCATCTGTCTGTCTATGTGCCCGTCTGTCTGTTTATCGTCTGTCTAGCTATCCTACTATCTACCCGTCTGTCTGTCTGTCTGTCTATCTGTCTACCTGTCTATCTACACATCCCCTAGTCTACCTGGCTTTTTGTCTACCCCTCTATTTGCCTGTCCATCTATCTGTCTGTCTGTCTATCTATCCACCAATATATATATCCAATATCTTCCTATCTATCTAATCTATCCATCCATCCATCATTCCATCCATCTATCCTTTCCATCATCTGTCATCTGTCTATCAGTCTGTCTATCTATCTATACACTCGTCCATCCATCCATCCATCCATCCACCCACCCACCCGCCTATCTATCTGTCTGTCTGTGTGTCTGTCCGTCTATCTATCTGTCTGTCTGTCTATCTATCCATCTATCCATCCTATTCTGCAATAATTTGGCAGATTTTTTTAAAACAAAGCGACTTACAAAATGCGTAGCACATTTTTCTCTCTCTTTCTCTCCCTCTGTCTCTCTTTTTCACCCCCCCCCCCCACCTCTAATGGATCTCCCTCCATTTGTTCTGAGTATTTGTAAGGCGCTTTTCACACTTTTAACTGTCTTAAAAGCGCACGTGTGAATATGTAAGAGAATCGTTGCTTTTTATTCATTTGATCGTCTGGTTGTTGGTGTTTAAGTAAATGACTGTGATTATCACTGTGACTATGACAAGACAAGTGAAGAAAGAGCTTGTGTGTGCGTGTGTGTGTGCGTGTGTGTGCGTGTGTGTG
>MU204349.1:282564-300255 GCA_017309775.1 Paedocypris sp. Pulau Singkep | reverse complement strand
GTGTGTGTGTGTGTGTGTGTGTGTGTGAGGGGCCTAAAACGGAGCGGTGATGCAGGAATGCCGTGTTTGTTTTCCAGACGGCTAATTAAAAAGCAGGGGAGTGTTTTAATGTGCTGGAGAGCAGCAGGTCTCCGGATGGAGGGAGCGAGGAGGAGGAGGAGGGGAAGAGCGAAGAGAAGGAGGGATTGCAGAATTCTCCAAAACCAGGTTGTAATTACACTTCTCTGAGCTCAGCAGGACACAGCGCCGCTGCAAACACTTCCGTATGTACATCCAAAACACACACACCAAACAGACACGAACACGGATGGCAGAACGTTGCTTTTGAGGAGATGTGACGGATCCAGACTAATGGATTTTCCACTGGAATCACTAATTGCCTCATAAAAAGGCCTCAACTCAAGCTTGAAGTCACACAATTAATCCATCACAGTCCACTGGAAGATCCGTAATGACTTTAAACAACTTCTTCATAAGCGTTATGCATTTCTCAATAAACTGCTACGGCCTCTGGAGATTTTAAAACCGATTAACAGTTTATTTTTGAACCGTTTCAATAAAAACTCTATTTATTGTAGTGAAAAAAATCCGGCTTGGAAAAATAAAAGGTACAAACACAGATGAGGAAAACGGCGTGATTTATAAGGGACTTAACACACTAAAAAGATTACTGTAACGGTAAGAAAATACTACATAAAGATTTGATGGAAAACCGCTGGCGCTTTTGTGGTACAACACTGACACCTAGCGGACACGGAACGACACCGCACACCAGTATCACGCGTCAATTCAAAGTCGATTTAGATCTCTATTTACGAAATTTAAGGTGCAGATTCAAGATATACAAACAACAGACTAGTCAGTGCAAAAAGCAGAAGACAATGTAATACTGTACATGTAAACAAAAAAGGCAATGCAAATACAGAAACACGGGGGTACTTATATACACTGTAAAAAAACAATTTCATTCAACCAATAAAAAAAAATAGGGTAATGATTCACATCTATATTTTATTACTTGGACCAACTAAATATTAAGTCAAGTTCCATGGTATTGAGTGCAAGATTTAAAGGAAGAGATTGTGAATGTGTCACACCAATTCAATATTCAAACTAAAGTCAAACTCCACAACAAAACGTGAGACTGAAAAATAGATAAAAGAAAAGAATACCAAAAAGCTCAATAACTCATTTTTCAAATTTGCCATCAGTGAGTTCTCTTTCTTTTTTGCTCATTTTTCTTTTAATTCGTTTACCTTCTGCCATCAGGTAAACCCTCCGCCCATAATAAACAACGAACAGAACAGAAGCTTCTGAATCTCCTGCATCGCCCAGATAAGCTAGAAATCATAAATACGGGCCGCAGACGAATAACTCTCTCCATCTCATCATCAGAAGGAAGGAAGGAAGCAGGTCTCAGCACATTTACAGTCTCACACAACAACACTCAACTCACCTACATACTCACCTACGACACACTCGCGTGACATAATGATGGATTCCATTTAGCAAATAAACAAATGAACTCTTTTGTACACATTGACAAGGTCCAATTTGGTTGCTTGTATTTCACCATAGCTGAATTCGCTTTTATGCGCATTTGCAAACTCGAAATCAAAAACGCTTCTAGATTTTGAACACAGGGTGGCGCTGTTTCACCGGTTCTGCATTTACATAGAGTCGAGCTGAAAACGACGCGCGTGAGACGTTAGTCTGTCGTTAAAACTAATAAATAGACATGGATATGTAATTTAATTTTGAGTAGTTAGTGAGTTTGAAACTATTTTTGCTATAAATCGTGTATTTTTCCAAGACAACTCATACTTGGTCCCAGCAGGCCACACTTGGCCTAGACTTTTAAAATATCCCTGACGACATTTAGTAGTGTTTTGTGAAAGAAAACAGATGTGCATTTTGAGAACAACTCTGTGGAATATGTGTGATGATTGCAGAGAGCAGAAGACTGGCCCGTGCTCAGAGTTCCGGGCAAACGGAACTATTCACGAGCAAGAAGCGTTTAAGCCAAGGCAGCACTGAAGTTTTGAATTAGACACATCAACAATAAATGTAACCATTAAAGGAAAACAAAATACTTTTACCATTGCTCAACTTAAAAACAATAATTCGGTAAACGGAAACGTTTTTTTCCCCAAACATTTTTACAGTTCAACTAAAGATGATTGGACCGCGATTGGACAAATTGAGCGTATTTTTCTGGCCTTTTCGTGTGATACAAAATGACAATAATGTCTGCAGTGTGAAATTACGCCGTTTCAAAAAGCCTTTTGCAATCTCTGCAAAGCAAGAACTGGCAAAAAAACGAATAGTAGAGTTATTAATGTAGTCGCTGTTGAGCTGCACTAACCGGATTATAAGACAAGTACAGTAAGATGCTGTAAAATCACAAAGACTGTTAAAAAAAAAAAAAGTTAAAGTATTCAGTCGAGGGTCTCTTCAATTCAATTACGAATTTGAAAAAATTTAAATTAAAAAATGTAAACAAAAATTTTAATTTCTATTTATATAATTCCAATTTTTAATTAAAAAAAAAAGTAATCAAATAAATAATGACGTGGCCAAGCAATAAGCATCACTCCAGTTTAAATCACAACTTCAGTCGCTCAATATTCCAATAAGCAAAACGTATTAACGACATTAATAAGAGAAGCCGTCGCTGGCATCATAAATCACTGAAAACTAACGTAACTCCAATAATTCACTGTATTCTGCTGCGGATTCCGCGCCACTCCATCAGATTAATATTGATCAGTGCCAGCTATTAAAGCCAGAGCGCCGAGGTCGTGACCCGACCTCTGATGACCTGTGACCCCTGCGGGAAATCACCAAGCAGAGCAGGTGTGTGCCAAACAACTAATCATCAAACATATGAACATACTAATACCAATTTACAAAAATTAAACCTTTTTAGCGGTAAAAATGACTTTAATCATCGAATCAAATCCTGTCTTTGGGTTTCTGATTGGCTGTTATGATCAGCGTTTTTTTCCATAATGTGAATAGTTGTGGACGTGGCACACACTCTTCTGCACACAGACAGACAGACAGACGGACAGAAAACACACATCAGCATCAGCGGCTTCACACGGCGGGGCGTGGCAGGCCTTTTGTACATTCAGCATATGTGCGCTTTGAGACAGTTAAAACTGTGAAAAGCGCCCTACAAAGACTCATTATTATTATTATTATTATTATTATTATTATTATTATTATTATTATTATTATTCTTATAAGTGAAAGGTGTGTGAAGGTCATGG
Source organism: Paedocypris sp. Pulau Singkep (assembly GCA_017309775.1). Classification (NCBI taxonomy): domain Eukaryota; kingdom Metazoa; phylum Chordata; class Actinopteri; order Cypriniformes; genus Paedocypris; species Paedocypris sp. Pulau Singkep. The sequence continues at coordinate 296,980 of MU204349.1, read as the reverse complement.
GTTCGATTCCCAGAAAAAAGAACATCTTTATTCAATGCAACGCCTGCTGAATCTATAGCTGGATAATACAATTTTAAAAGTATTTTGTTAAATTTGGGTGAGACACACAATCACACACACACACACACACACACACACACACACACACACACACGCACGCACGCACGCACACACACACACACACACACACACACACACACACTTTTAACCCTCCTACATGTTCAAGTCAAATTGACCCATTTTGAAAGTTCAAAAATATTTAAAAAAATACTTGAAACTTCTCTTGCTTGGCTTGTTTGGTGTAATTTTTTTTTAACATTGGTGGCATGTTTTTGTTACAAGGATAATGTTGTGGTCCCTTCAGACTAAACGCAAGGTAAAAAGATCAAATACTATTTGTTTCTTTCCATCAATGAGAAATAATACACCGTTGTCTAACACACACACACACACACACACACACACACACACACACGCTTTGTACTTTTTACACGTGTTGTGAAAAAAGAGATAACTCTGAGATTTTCCTCAGTTTACGTGTGTAATGGTTTCAATCTGTATGTGCTGTTGATGTTGCCCCACGTGTGTTGCCCTTCGTAGATCATTTCTCTGTTACACTCTGTACTGAGAGAAGGAAATTGTGATTTGCTGTCTTTAAGTTGTAATCACATTTAGTTTTTGTGACTTCCTGTGAAAAGCGCCTCGCAAATGCTCAGATCTCGGACTTTTTGACACTTGTACGCGTAATAAAACATCACTAGTGTACCTCACACAACAGGAGGGTCCATCCTAATAACAAACTGCTGGATGGTTTCAGCATCACGGCTCAAGCGGCTTGCCACAGCGGCGCGCAGGCCTCGATCCAAACAGACCCGCGGCTGGAGCTGGAGCTGGAGAGCCCGCGCCCCGCAGACGGAACCCGCGCGATACCGCCGGCCGATCGGAGCCGGGTCAGCGCGGACCGAGCCAGACCACCGAGCGACGTGAGGCGAGCGGGACTCACCGATGTGGCTGTCCTCGATGTGAACGATGAGCTCGCTCAGGCTGTCGAAGTGCAGCCCGCAGCCGCCGAACCGACACGCGTTAGAGAAGAAGGAGGCGGCCGCGACGCCCGTCATGGTGGCTGTGCTGGCGGGGCTCTGCGCGCTCTCGGGCGGGATGCGGCTGGTCGGAGAGCCGGCAGCGGCGGGGAGACTGCAGCTGGAGCGGCTCAGACGGCTGGAGGGCGGGTGGAGGGTGGGAGGGGGATGGTGGTGGTGAAGCGGCGTGACGGAGGAGGAGGAGGAGGAGGAGGAGGAGGAGGGACCTGCCCCGCGCGGATCAAGCTTGTCGTCCACCTGGGGTGCGAGGAAGACTTGGTCCGCGTGCCATCTCCGGATTTTACTATTTATTTTTTTCAATTTTATTTTATTTTTTTAATTTTATTAATTATTATTATTATTATTATTTTGTAAATTAATGTTTATTTTAATAATAAAATTTGAATAAGAAACTTGAATTGAATTAAATAATTTTATTTATTTTGTTTTATTTATTTATCTAAATCGTATATCAACAATGTGCAATATTATTTCCATTTGCACATCATGTACATACACTTTTGAAATGATACACATTTTAGCTTAAAGATTTCTGTGTCAAGATGCCATTGGCAATGAAAGAAAACAAGTCAACTGAGATAGACTATACAGTATTTTATTCTGTATGTTATTTATTTTCCTTACACATTGCTCATTATGTATTCAAACAAGGCCTGATGGAAGGACACACACCCTAGATTGGCGGCAGACCAATCACAGAGCGGCAACACACACACACACACACACACACACACACTCTAATTTTCCAGACTGCAATTCTCCTAAACTAAAAGTTTTAGGTTTTATGACAGACAGGGATTGATTGGAACCAGCAGCCTTTTGGTCACAAGTCCAATTTAGGCCACAACTGCCCCAGCTGAACTATACTAATGCATTCGATTAAATTAAAACTTTATTGTATATGTTTATCATTGTCTACCTGTCTGTCTGTCTGTCTGTCTGTCTGTCTAGTAAATGTGTTTATTATCTGTCTCTTTGACTATTATCTGTCTGTCTACCTCTCTTCGTCTATCATCTATTAGTCTGTTCATCATTCATCATCTAAGTATGTCAATCGTCTGTTTGTCTATCAACATTAAAATCTCTCTCTCTGTCTCTCCCCTATAATATCTATTTTCTGTCTATTTTTTTCTTCTCAGTCTAATACATATATCTCTCTGTCCTAAATCCTGTCTATTTCCCTATGTTTCATCTATCTCTGTCTGTATATATTCATGAATATTCGGGCACTAAACCGGTATATAAATGTCAATTTCACTCTCTCCTCCACTGATTCTGATCTAATCAGATCTTCTAGTTTTATTAACTACCTGTTTCTTTATAGTTTGGTCTTCTCATATAGTTTCTGCGTATCTACAATACACCTCTGGGTGCTGTGTTGTGAGCGTGACGTCACAGAGCCGGAGGAATGTGTCTTTGACCCGCCGCCGACAGTGACCATGTGCTGACCATCACTTCTTAATCATCCGTGAAATCTGCCCGTTAGAAATGTTCTCTGTACGTGAAAGGACACGTGAGCAAACATTTGCCCTGATTTAAACAAACACTCCAACTTGTAGAAATAGAGAGACTGATCAGTCACGGGCGAAATGGACTCGTCAAGGGAATGAAGACACACTGGGAATGAAGTGAAAAATAAGGGAAATTTAAACCAAACTTTAGTCTCGGGGTGCAGTTTGCACGTCATTATCTAGAATCTTTCAGGTAAATACAACCATCTGCCTCACAGGAGAACGACTCGACCCGTGTCAGTGAGTTCTCACAGATTTTAAAAGTCCACTGAATACTTTCCATCTCCCAAACTAAGAACTCACTTAAAACGTTTACTTAATAGTTTGAGTTGTTGTGAGAAAATACGAAATGTTTTTTAACGTAACCGATCTTTAAAATCAACGCAACATTGATTGGAAAAAACAAAACCGTGCTGCGTGTCAATGGAGGATGACGTCACAGGAGGTAGATATGACCGCAGGAGAATGATGTCATGCGGGGCTTGTTGCCGCTCGCCCTGTATTGTGTGTGCGCGGGTGATTCATCCTGGCTTGACTTCACTTCCTGTTTTCTTGGTGTTTCTGTGGAAACATCTACTGAGGGAGAGCACGATGAATCACTTTCTTTCTTTCTTTCCCTCGCAGGTTCCGTGTTTATTCTCTTTGCTGTCCTCACAGACGAGTGTTTTGCTAAACCATTCTACGTCATTTAGCAGAAACGTGACGGAGGACGCGAAAGGTCTCGTGCACAGTCCAATGTGTGGAAAAACGCCAATGGACGTAAAAGGGAAAGGGGCGGTTGTTTTTACCACGTGACTTCATCACAAGGTCCGTGCATCAGGTTTATCTCCTTTCACGGAGTTTGTACTTACCTGTGTCCTGAGTGTCGTGTACATTTCAATAATAAAAAATCTCGTCCGCAAACTGCCTTCGATCGCTACACGCCAAACACAAACTTTCGGTTTCGTGCAAACAGAAAACCCACAGTTACCGTTAACAGAGAAACACAGGCAGTAAATTTAGAAGCTACTGCACATGCGCGCGCGGACACAACATTCGCTCATCGGGACTGTCCCGCGCACAGCTGTTGGCGCAGCACGCACACCGAGGCTCCTCCCCCCCGCGCGCGACACACACAGAACCCACCAATGGACGCGTCGAACGCCCTCCCTGTGTTCCGGTAGGCGGATACGTTCGTTCCGAAAACCCCTCCTCTTCTTCAAAAGAGGACCGCAATGATTTAGAAGTTCAGGAATCCCACGTGACGTCACCACGAGGTGATGTAATGCTTCTGTAAATAGATCATATTGTAATCGCGTTTCACTTCAGCGTGGTCCGTCCGAGCGCGAGGAGCGTCGCTACTCTCCGTCTGCGTGTGTTCAGGTGAGTTACACGCACTAGTAGATTTACTCGCTCGCTCTTCTCGGGTTCGCGCTTTACTGTGGAATAGTGTCAAATCGGGACGTTTCACACTTTGATCGCGAACTGTTGCATTGACTGTCTGTCACACAAGCGTGTAAATCGGTTTGAAAGTGTTTTAAAAGTTTCACCTCAGGAAACGTTTAACGACAAAGATCCCGCCAGGCTGCAGACTAATTCTAGTGAGAATAATAATAATCGTATCGGGCGGTGCACGTGCGTGATTCGCGACATTTAACGCGTCTGGATCGACCGGATCGCACCGTTTTCCCCGACACCTGACAGCCGAGGCGGTCGCTCTTAAGACGGGTTCCGACGGTCCGGCTTCTCCGTTCACCTCGATCCGAATTCGGTGCGTTTTGGATCGCGTCCCGGTTATTGGGTGAAATTCGTGACGGCGCTTTGTAAAGCTGCGGTGTCGCCATTACGTCATTCTGCAGAGCGGGTCGACGGCTGGCGGCGGCCCAACAGAACTTGCCAATTCGAAACTCTCCGCGTAAGTGCTGAGTAGAGCGACGCGGAGCGTGATTGGCCGAGTGGCAGGTTGTTTATGGCGGCGGTGACGTCATTCTCGTCATAGACAGAAACAGGTAGATAAGAGAGAAGGGGTCAGAGACTCGAGCTCTTAGAATGAAGGATTGAACGAAGACAATTTAAATTCTTGTCCCGGCTTGTCCTGTTCCTGTCAGACGCGGCTCAGGATGACAGAAAACTCACACTGCACTATTGTGATTAAACTGTTGTTTACCAGTACAGTACTAGTACAGTACGTATTCATGGGTTGTTTGTTTTCTTTTTTTTTTTTTTTTGCAGTTTTTCATCTCAGTAATGAATGTTGATACAGACAGGCCTTATGTGTGCACAGCTCCAGGATGCTCCCAGGTGAGGGACAACACACACACACACTCACACACACACACACACACACACACACACACACACACACACACACACACACACACACACACACACACACACACACACACACGCACATACACTCACTCACACACTATTCTATTTCTATTCTATTTTAAGAAGACATATATATTTAGATGTGTGTATGCATAAACTGTTTGCATATAAAATACATATTAAAATATCTAAAAAAAAATACATAATAAGGGACTGTTATTATGAGTAGTACAATGTAGTACAATGTAATAGTCTAAAATATATACCATAATAAGACTAATCATAATGATAGTTCAGTTTATGTTCCTAATGTACAACAGCAGACAGAATATATAGAATAACAAGTAACGAATAAAACTCATGTAAACAAAAGAAAGTATTAAATCGAAACGTAAAAAAGAGGAGCTGCTGCGACTAGATGCCGTTCATTCATTCATTCATTCATTAAAACAGATTTGTATATATACTTAGTAGTTATCAGCAGTTAAACTAAATACAGTATATATATATATCCCAATATATTTTTCAGTATGTATACATATTTGTAAATGTATATGCTTTTATACTTAGCACAATGTTGATTCTATTCTATCATATATATTGTGTAACGTATCGAGTGACGTCCAGTTCGACATGCTTGGTGTGTCTGGTTCTCACAGCGCTTCCAGCGAGAAGATCACCTGATCATCCACAGACACAAACATGAAATGACCCTCAAGTTTTCCTCCATTAAGTGCGACAACACGCTCTCAGGTATGTTCCCAGGCCTCGCAGTAGGCACCAAAAAAACCCAACCAATGATTTCATTTGTTCTGTAATCTCAGGATAAACACCTGACATGCTTGTATTAATATTTGATGTGGAAGTAAAGGATATCTAGAGTTGGTAGGTCAGTGTGAGAGTTTCTGTGAAAAATCAAGGTGTGTGTGCCGGGCCGGAGAAGGTAATGTTCCCCGTCTTCTTTAATTCAGACCTCAGACGGTGTCTGTTACCGTGGAAACTCAATGTCTGACATGTAAACATCAGCTTGACCCTTGACCTCTGCGGTCTGCGAGCCATCACCGCAGCGACAGGAACATCTACATAAAAACAAAAGAAAGATTTTACCTCCTGACCCTCTCGGTGCTAATCTAAAGAAAACAAGCTAGTTTAGACTAGACCTTCCTCAACAAAACACACAGCAGAACCGAGCTGCTGGTAATGGCGCAGGGCTGATTTTGTACCTTTTTTTTTAGCATTCCAGATGATTACTTTACACCAGACGAGCGTCGACTTCTTCTGCATTTGTTTGGAATGCCGAGGGGTCATTTGATAATCATCTTTCGAAAGTTTTCATAGTATGAGGTTAAAAATGATTGCGCTTGTTTAGTTTTCACGTTTGTGTGTGTGTGTGTGTGTGTGTGTGTGTGTGTTTGTAAGTAATCAGGTCAAACCCCATATGCTGGGTTTTGATACTAAAGTGGGGACCTATGAACTCACGTGGGACCTTTGAAGGTCAAGGTTGGAGTAAAAGGAATATTTTGATAGTGGGATTTGGGGAAGAGGAGAGGGAACGTGTTGTTTATATGTATCAGTTAACTGTTGGGACCCCACTATGTTATAACTGCAAGTGTGTGTGTGTGTGTTTCTTTTGCAGATCAGACTCCGACTCCAACACGCTTCCTGCGGGACTGTGAGGAAGTCGGACTTTTTACTGACCTTGAGCTTAACCAGTCGCCTGCAGTGGAAGAGAACAAGCCGGTATGAGGGAATAAAACCAACTGATATATATTTAAGGAAATGTAAAAAAAAATGTTATTTTAATAATTAAATAAATAAAGTTGTATATTTGTATATATAATATTAAAAAACCTAATATAATTAATTACTTATTATTTTGTGTCAAATTGTTTGCGGGACGGAATGTCTATTTACGTATTTTGGACCAAACAATACATTGAAATTGAATTGAATATCTGAGGGATTGTGAATCCTTGTAATTTGCCGTCTGCATTTCCAGAACTTCTCCATGCACGTATCGGGTCCGGCCGCGCCCCACACTGAGAGCCAGTCCGACCCGCATCACTTCCAGCACCAGCATCAGCAGCCGTGCGCCCTGGCCCATCTCAACACCTTCGCCACTTTAAATAAACAGTGAGTCTAACCCAGGAAACCCATGTTTTATACGCCATATAATTCATGATATGATATATATTCTTTCTCCGTCAGATCTGTTTCCAGTTGCCTACACAGCCGACAGACAGAGTCCGTCACTAACTCCATGCCCGGGACTTTATCTTCCATCAACGTCAGCATCTTGATCTCTCTATTATTTCTCTATATTGTCTAGAGCAGGGGTGGGCAAACTTTTTGAGTCGCGGGCCACATTGGGCTCTAACATTTGACAAAGGGGCGGGGCGGGACTTCCTGGTCCAGCAGCTGTCAATCACATTCTCACCAGCCAATCAGAGTAAGGGCCGCCCCCACGTGAAGCTTGAGCCAGAAGTCAGAACGAAAAAAAAAAACAGACAAAAAAATCTGAAGCGACAAAAAATATTCACACCAAAACGTGGAGATTTTTCATTTTTTTTTTAGACATTTACGTTTGATATTTTTGTCTGATATTTATATCTGATTTCACCGACTGACAATGTAAAAATAATTGTTAAAAATATACTAGTACGTACAATTCTTTTATGTACAGTTTGTTTATGGATTTGCTTTTTAAAATGTGTTGCATAAAAAAAAATGAAACCTTCATAACAGATTACTCGGATTTGCGTAAAGCAAAATATCTGACTTGCATTTAATTTTCACAAGTTGGGCGGGCTGGATTAAAACATTTAAAGGGCCGCAGTTTGCCAACCCCTGGTCTATATATAGAAATAGTTCTCAATTTCTCTATGAATCTCTTTTGGTGCCTCCGCCCTTGCAAACTAAGTGAATTACATTGTTTTTTGTGTGTGAACTGACAGATGGAGGCCCAGATGAACTCTAGCATGATTGGCATTCCAGGCCCCGCCCACTCCGGCTCATGCCCCTCCCTTCAGGTAGGATCTCCTCACTCCATGGTTACCAGACGTCTCTATAGAAACATTACAAATTAGTGGGGCTTTTCAATGCCACGGAGATTTGAAGAATGGCATCTTGTTTGAGTTATCCAGATCACACACACACACACACACGCGCGCGTTCAAGCATGTTTATGGCTGGTAAAAAGCGGCGTGTGTGAGCTGGATTGGCGTGCACCGCACATGCGTGTGCGAAAAGCGGAGAAGATTGAATTTCAAAGACTCCGGGCTGACCTGGATCTCCTCTTACCTTTCAAAGGAGGCTTTGTAGATTCTCGACGTTTAGAAAAAACCTCAAAGTGACGGGTAATCTTAGCATCGCACGGGAAATAAAAAACACATGGTCGCCACCTAAAACAAATGACTCTGCTTGATGATGAGAGTGTCTCGCTCACCCATCTCCCCTCGTCTCTAACTCTGTAGAGGTCAAAGGTCATACCAAGCCTTGCCGCGTCCAATGGCGGTCAGAATCCTCTTTGCCACATGATGGAGATGATGTCTTCTCATCAGCATCCACTTTCGCACTTACACTCCGCCTCCCATCATCATCCTCACTGTCTTCATCATCATCATCATCATCATCATCCATACCAGCAACACCGTCACAACCAATCACCACAGAGACTTCCACATCATCATCCTCATCAAGAGTCCTCTCTTCACATCCACGCCCACCACTCTCCACAACCCGGCCCCGCCCACCAGAACGCTCCGCCCCTCTCACACCAGCCACTCCCATCACAGGTCAAATTTCTGACCATCTCTTTTGGCTTTCTGCGCTTTTCTGACATGGGTTTTGAAGAATGATTTCTATGTGTGTGTGTGTGTGTGTGTGTGTGTGCAGATGTCCTCTCCTCCAAAGCCGCCGCCCAGCCCGCAGTCTCCATCACAGCCCACCGGGGGCAGACGCAGACGGAGCGCAGAGGAAGACCCAGACGAGCGCAGACGGAAGTTTCTGGAGAGGAACCGAGCGGCAGCCACACGCTGCAGACAGAAGAGGAAGGTCTGGGTCTCGTCTTTGGAGAGGAAGGCCGAGGAACTCACACACACCAACGTTCAGCTGCAGGCACGTACAGGGTCACTGCTGACCAGATCCTTGTGCTCTGTAGATCTGCTTTAAGTCGGGTTTTTTTTCTTGTGGTGTGGGATTAGAATGAGGTGACGACGCTGCGGACTGAAGTCACTCAGCTGAAGCAGATTCTGCTCACGCATAAAGACTGTCCCGTCTCGGTGAGACAGAGAGAAACTCAGGGTGAGTGCACATCCCTTTCTTTCTTACATTTCTTTAAACTGTTTCTCAATCATAATGCTCTTTAGATTCTACTGCTGCTGCAGCGGTGACATTTCCCCCTTGTTGAGACGAACAAAGGACTTTCAATTAAATTAATTTAATTTAATTATGTCTGTGTGTGTGTGTGTTTAGAAGCATAGTAAATCTGCAAATTGGCCGGTCAGAACACCTTTCCTAATTTTGCATTTTACAAACATGTTTGATTTACCATAAAACCTCTAATAGACCGCTCCCTCTAATAGACCGCCCCCTCTAATAGAACGCCCCCTCTAATAGACCGCCCCCTCTAATAGACCGCCCCCTCTAATAGACCGCCCCCTCTAATAGAACGCCCCCTCTAATAGACCGCCCCCTCTAATAGAACGCCCCCTCTAATAGACCGCCCCCTCTAATAGACCGCCCCCTCTAATAGACCGCCCCCTCTAATAGACCGCCCCCTCTAATAGAACGCCCCCCCCCTAATGGAAGAGTTGAAAATTTGACCATGGTGTTCTATTAGAAGTTTTACGGTATATGTGAGCTGCACTGATATGCAAATAACTTTCACACATTTATAAATCAGGTCTTTTATACGTGACGTCTAGGGGGAACAGGAAGTCCGGCCGGAAGTCCAGTCCAGCAGCTTGCCATCCAACACAACAGCATCTCCACGTCCACTCGCCTCAAGTCCCACCCCCTTCCCGCTAACGCCGCCGCGTCACTGTGAATCTCCTCATAGCTGGACATCCACCTCCAGCGGGTTTGAATGACTGTGATTGGAATTTCTCGCTGTATTTCTCAGGGACGTTGGTGCGGGTACGACGCTGAATTCCTTTGGTGTGAACGCTTGGCTGCGGCTCGTTTGCTGGATCTCAAAAGGCCGCGTGAAACGAGTCAGGTGAACGTCTATGATTATCTTGTGAATGCCTCAAGAACTTCTCTAGAACGTCTCACGAACTTCTCAAGAATGTCTCATGAACTTCTCAAGAACTTCTCAAGAACGTCTCGTGAACTTCTCAAGAACGTCTCATGAACTTCTGAAGAACGTCTCATGACATCTCATGAACGTCTCAAGAACGTCTCAAGAATGCCTCATGAACGTCTCAAGAACGTCTCAAGAACGTCTCAAGAATGTCTCATGAACTTCTCAAGAACTTCACAAGAACGTCTCAAGAACTTCTCATTAAATACGAATAGTTTTCTACATGTATGATGATACAGCCGAAGCTGTCAAATGTTTATCCTTGTTGTAAATACTGTGGGAGGTGCCAATTTAAAATAAACAGGGGAAAAAAAGAACAGCATAAAAGGGAAAAGTTACTTCATTTCATACAAGCAACAGTTGTGTGTGTGGATAATATGGATTTGAATATTTGAAATATTTTTCTATGCTCCTGTTAGTCAATGCCGTTTTACACCGACTGACTACGTTAAACGTCCTTGAAATGAAAATGTCACTTTCTGAAATGTATAATCAATTGCAATACTTTCTGAATAATTAGACATTTGGGAATTATATGTGGGGGGAAAAAAAGAGTATTTGTAAATGCTGGAATAAACCGTGTTTTGCATGCACGGTTTTCCGGAAATATTTATTTTTATACAAATGTGTGGCCATTTTTAAATAAAAGCACTTATCTGTAACTGTTTTTGTTTCCTTTGTTTCTATTTCCGCGTTTATTTGTTGACTTTAGGGAACAAACATCGTTTAACAACAAGAAAAACAGCGCTTTGTGAAAACCTGGCAAACAGCGCCACACTTTGGCGAACTTTGGAACTGATGCTTCTTTTTATTAATTAAAAAAAATTAATAAATAATAATTTAGTTACTAATGCCAAAACCAATACACACGGTGTATTTTTTAATGAGGAAAAACAAGCATATAAAAACAACATTGAAAAGATATTTGTGCATAAAGAAATTAGTAAAAAAAAAAAAAAAAAAAGTGTGCGTAATCTGTACTCAGCTCTTTTTTCACAAAAGATGGACAAGCGTTAATTTCGGTCCAGTTCCGCCAACCAGCAGCCGAAGCTTTGAAGAGCATCAGATGTTCCGAGTCACGTGACGTGAGGACCAGGAGGCTGGAGAGCATCTCTGTTAAAGAAGCGCTCCCTGGAGAAGTGTGTGAGATCTTCCTCGGCCAGTCTCGCGCTGTGGAAGCCGCTGAACTCTGAGGAGACGCAGGTGGTGCCGCGACACGGCCGTCTGCTGGAGTACAAGCGCCGCACTTGCGCATGCGCGGAGGACTGTCGACCTCGGAGCCGCTTGAGCGCGCGCCCGAGCCAGACTCCGCCCACGAGGAGAAAGATAAGAGCGTTGACCACCAGAGCCGCCGCGGTGACGTGATGAAGGTTGACGTCACTTCTCGCGCTGGACAAAAGTGTGACGAAACCCGCACAGTGATGTCTGGGCGCCACGTGACACGCAGCCCCGCCCACCACACTCTCCACGCAGGTGATGTAGGTGGAGTCAGGTTGAAGCTCCCGGAGCGTGACGGCGCGGTCGACGTCATCCGCGTAAACGTAGCGCGGGAAGCGGAGGGCGTGGCCGAAGCGGTCGAACAGAACGCGGAAGTGAAGCCGCTTCCCGCCAACTGTGAGGGCAGCGGTGCTCCAGCGAACGGTGGCCGTACCGGAAGTGACGTCATCCACCGTGACGTTCAAGATAAAGAGCTGATTGAAGTGACAGGCGTCGCTGATGTGTGATTTTACAGTGACGGAAGCAGATCGGGCCGAGTACCAGCCCTTCCTCGTTCCTTCTCTCGTTTCCCTCTCGTCCTTCAAACCCGGCGTCTGGGTGAAACCTCGGACCTCTGTGGTCGGGGGCGTGAGGTCAGAGCGGCAGTGTTGGCTGATGTCCCCAGGGCAGGGCAGGAGAACCGTGAGGAGCTTCCCCCGCTCCTGCTCGCTCCTCATCCAGCTCCACAGCTTCTCCAGGCGGCACTCGCAGCTCCAGTTGTTCCCGCTCAGCTCCACGTGGAGTAACGCTCCGTTTGAGGAGAGAATCCCACCGGCGAGACTCACCAGCCGATTGTTGTTGAGCTTGAGGAGCTTTAAACGCGAGAGCCGGCTGAAGGCTCCGGGGTCCACGCGAGATATCTCATTCTGACTGAAGTCCAGGCTCTCCAGGCGTTCCAGGGGGTCCAGCAGACCGGAGGGGATCTCCGTCAGCTCGTTCCCGTCCAGCTGGAGCTCCGTCAGGCGCCAGAGACCCTTCAGAGCTTCGCCATCCAGGTGGGCAATCCTGTTGTGGCTCAGGGAAAGCGTCCCGAGCATCTTCAGCTGGAGGAACACGTGGTTCCCCACATGTCTGATGCGGTTGCGGGCCATCAGGAGGGTGGTCAGGGACTTGACACGGGAGAGCAGGAGAACATCTCGCAGCTCCGTCAGTCTGTTGTCCGACAGGTTGATGAACTGCAGGCGGTGCAGCCTGGAGAAGACCTGCGAGTGGACGTCCCGGATCTGATTGGACTCCAGGTGCAGGAACATCAGACTGGGCAGAGCACTGAAGTCCCACTCCCGCAGAACCTCGGCGCTGTTCCCGTCCAGCCTCAGCTTGACCAGGCCGCTCAGACCAGTGAAGGCCCCGCTGAAGTCTCTGATGGCGTTGTGGTTGGCGTAGAGGACGGCGAGGCTGGAGAGCGACTGCAGGGTCCCGGGACGGAGGCTGGAGATCAGGTTGTGGCCCAGGTAGAGTTCCTCCAGCTGGTGGAGCTTCTGGAAGGCTTCGGGGTGGACCTCCCTGATGCGGTTGAACTGCAGGTCGAGTCTCACCAGCTCGCCGTATCTCCCAAAGTCTGACGCGCTGAGGTGGTGGATGAAGTTCCCGGCGAGGCCCAGGACTCTCACGTTCCTCTGGCTCTGCGCTGGTCCCGGGACGCCTCTCAGACCGCGGTTGGCACACAGGAGCTGCTGCGTGAGCTGGCAGTCGCACTGCTGGGGGCACACGCCCTGACCCGCACCCGCCCAGAGCAGCATCCCAGTGCAGGCCAGCAGGAAGCTGTGGAACCAGTCAGCCATCCCAGTGAGGCTCAGAACATTCCCGTGTTCTTCACAGATGCAGAACCTCTGAGAGCTGTTCTGATCTAGGAAACATTTGCCTTTCTCATCCTTCAAGAAACCATCTGTTGAAAATTACACACGCACGCGCACACACTGGCCCCGCCCCTCCCCGATCTCCTCCAGATGTGGAGAGCACAGACAGACTGCAGTGGTGTTGGGGGCGAACGCGATTTTTTTTTAAATAAAAGAAACCGTGCACATATAGAAATAACGTATGTTTTGTGTGTTGCAGGTTTTTTTTTTTTTGCATGGTTGCGCGTGCGCGTTCGGGGTCGTGGGAAGCATCGAGGCGGGGCCAGAATTCACCAATATCATTTGAAAATAAAGATGGAATTTTGCGACAGTGTGACGCATTGTAATTTTTCTTAATAAAATGTGTTGCAGAATTGACGTCGATTCTTATTTACTTGCTTTTAAATGTCGATTGTATTTGTCGACTAATCTCTCGGGGTCGTTTCCGGTCTAGTCCTCGGACGAAATGACCGACATGCCGAAGAAAAATGAAAAGAAAAAAACCGACAGCGTGAACATTGATTAGAACAAATTACTGTAATCATGCCATTATCCCTTTTTCTTTCACTCCCTCCCTTTGTTTTTCTTACACTTTCTCTCGCCTGATTCGACGTTGGAATTGACTTGTTCCCCCTCGGGGTTTGTTCAGGTCTGTGTATGTCATGAGAACGAGAGGAAGAGGAGAAGAGGGAGAGGAAGGAGAGATGTGAGGGCGTGACGTCAGAAGCAGCTGGTGGGGTCGTTAAGTTCTTTAACCCAGATCTGTTTAACAGACTTTTACAGCACAGACAACAAACAAATAAACCAGAGTCAAATGCGTGTGGATTTCCCTCTCGCTGCTATTTGAACCCTTCCTGATTCCTAAATATTCATTACTAAGAGCATTCGTGATCTTTTGCAACGATGCAAATAAAACAACAACAACTAATGGCAACTTGCAGCAACATTTGCCACAAGTAAAAAACTTACATCTGGAAATAATTAAAACCTTTAAACCGAGAACAAAAGCATGATGGGGGATGTAGAAGAAGGAATGCGCGCGCTTCTTGTGTGTTAGATGTTCCACGCCGTTGCGATGAACAAACTATTCTGATCTTTTCG
>MU204349.1:275064-277564 GCA_017309775.1 Paedocypris sp. Pulau Singkep | reverse complement strand
ATTATTTGGACCAAAAAGTACAAAACGCTTTTCGGATCATGTTGCGCAAGCAATGCGTCGGACTGCATTGTTGGAGATCTTGTTTGACTCACCTTGGTCCAAATTCACGTGTTGTCATTGTGATGTGGTGCCAGCAGTGGTGAACACCCTGAGATCTGTGTTTTAGAAGGCCAATGCCATGTGATTTTCAACTAACTGGTTGTCAGACGCTTGCTCGAGGGAGAGATCCAGTGTAAAATAGTTACAGTTGTTACAACATCTACGCAGTGTATGTCTTTGCCAAATGACAAAGATAGTAAGTAGTCAGTCATACTGTATAATAGTGACCTTCTAAACGAGGTGTCCTTCTTTTGGAGGTGGCCTACAAGAAGTGGCCTTCTATTAGATGTTTTATAGGGTAATTACATTTGTCTTTGATACAAAATTACATTTGCCAAAATTACCGTATACATACCCAAATCAGTTTTACAGGGATTAAAAACCCAAAGTTGTAAACATAGCCCAACGAAAGGGCAAAAGAACAAATAAAATTAAATAATTGAAATGATATATTCATTTTTTTTTTATCTTATTTGGACCTGTTCGATGTCTGATTTTTATGTCGACTAATAAAAACAGGCAAATTGCAATAAAAACAAACAAACAACTCAACGCTCCACTAGAGGGCGCAGAAACTCTTGTTCGGAAACCAGTCAGGGGCATTTTCGAAATAATCTTGCGTTATTTCGATTAACAACTTAACGTTTATTTTAATTGTATGAAATAGGCTTTCGTTTGTTTTATAAATGTGGCATTAAAAATATTTATTGCGGTCAAAGTGAAGTCAACGATGCCCATGTCCAGCCAAGACCTCCACCCGCCGCGCGCCTCCTGCTGTTTTGCCACACGCACGCGCGTGAATCTATGCAACAGTGCGCGTGCGCGCGCCGGTGTCCAGATCCGTTCACGCAGCTGGTCAAGTTTCTTTCAGAGTTGTTTGGCTTTTTTATTTCCAGCCCTAGAACAAGCATCGACTTCGTGCATAACGGGAAATCGGCGGGTGAAAACCGACACAGACTTGGGTTTCGTTGTCGATATTCTAATTATAACAGCAGACCTCGAACTCGGCGAGCGGTCACGCGCACGGACACGCGCACAGACTCGGCGCCCACCGGAGGAAACCACAAGAAAGTTCCTGTCGTTTAAGGTAAAGTGTCCAAAACACACACTTTATAACGTTTTAAATACTTATTCAAACGTTAGTACAGTTTAAGCAGATGTTTGT
This sequence comes from Paedocypris sp. Pulau Singkep, assembly GCA_017309775.1. NCBI lineage: Eukaryota > Metazoa > Chordata > Actinopteri > Cypriniformes > Paedocypris > Paedocypris sp. Pulau Singkep. The sequence continues at coordinate 276,300 of MU204349.1, read as the reverse complement.
TGTGCTCTTGCTTGGTCTGTTTTGACGTCTTGAAAACAAGGGCAATATTGCAAGGGTATATTTTTAAATTGAGGGTGACTTTTATTATGTATTTTACAGTCTTTCACTTGTCAACACCTAATGTGATAATCTAATATGAATTTTACTGGTTACAACAGGAACATTTTAAATTAGTAGCATTTCAAGCAAAAAACAGCGAGTCTCATTAAGTTAAATAGGAATATGTACAAATATTTTAATAAATTCATAACTGGTGAAATGCTGTGCATGGAGTTTGGGGTTTTGTTTGTTGCTGATGCTGCAGGTGAGAATCAATGTTTCATCTCCCGAGAAGATGCGAGTGATGCTCTGGAGAATCAGCGTCTGGTTACCAAGCAATAATGACTAAACTCAAGCGTGTGTGGTTCCAGTGATCTCTGTGACTTTCCATTTATCCCGGAATAAAGTGAATACATCAGTAAAAATCGAAATAACAGAATTCTTCATGTGATTGTTTACACAAAAAAATAAATAAAAAATAAGGCTTAGAGTAAAGTGGCATTTAATTGTATTTCCGGTGTACACTGAAAAAAACAATTACAAACACGGAACTCAATCCTTTATAATATTCCTTGTATATTATTTGCAAAAGCAGTAAATAGCAATGATAAATACCTACTGTGCCATATAAAATGCGAATTTAAAAACAATTTATTATTACAATCCATGCAGTTTTAGTTCATCTGTGATGTGAATTAAAAATGTCGATTTAGGTTTCAAACGCGCATTTTGAAAAGAGTTTCTGAGCTTTGGCCATTGGATATCTTCTGAACTCCCACTGCATTTCTCATGGTGAAGCAAGAGTGAGAAGGCCGAGCTTCTGAACAACGGCCAGTATTGTTCGCTCCACGGACCATAAGGGCTTCTCTGGGATTATCTCATTACTTAAACTTTTCAGGAAGTCTAGATTGCGTTCGAAACAGATTCTGGACAAATCTGGATTTTTCAAAAGGTTTTATAATAATTCTCGAGTGTGATTTATTTAATTTTTTCAGGTCTACTGAAGCGTCTTTTTTTGTCATGCCTGTCCCACCACCTCCTCCAGCTCCCCCGCCCCCACCCCCACCTCCACCTGCCTCCGCCCCCCCACAGGTGAGCACAGACACGCCCATCCATTCATGACCTTAAAACACTTTAAATAATGCATGATTATATATACAGTTTCTTCATCTCTCTCTCTCTCTCTCTCTCTCTCTC
>MU204349.1:242489-263472 GCA_017309775.1 Paedocypris sp. Pulau Singkep | reverse complement strand
AGAGAGAGAGAGAGAGAGAGAGAGAGAGAGAGAGAGAGAGAGAGAGAGAGAGAGAGAGAGAGAGAGAACAACAGACACGTTCACGCGCTCGTAAAGCCTTAAATGAAGACACGGTTTCGCGCTTCTCTTCCTCTCATACCTGTTGGAATGGGGAGAATATTGTCCAGTCTATACGGAGTGAGAGACGCCGACACCGAACAGAGCAGAAGCTGCAGCTGGATTCCAATCCCGCTCATGGCTGTCGCAAACACACGGCGCACTCTTCCCGCGCATCCACTTTCGAATAATCGCGGCTGTGGCTCTCGCGCCCGCTTTTCCCGCGGTCTCGGTCTCGTCTGTCAATGGCGCGGCGTTATGAAGCCGTCTGAACGCGTCCCACGCAGCCTGTGGGAATCACTGCGATCACAGCCAGCGATGTGACATCTGATCCGCCCTCTCCTGCCCCTCGTGCCAAGATTAGACCCTCACACACGCGGACAAACTGACCAGCCCCGCCGCAGTGAACGGCTCTCGGAGTCTGAGGTAAACTGGATCGAAGAGGTCGAACGATCGACTGCATCTGCAAATACCACATGAAATATACATGCAAAGAGGTGAAAGACGACTTTCATGAGGTAAATGTTTGCGTAAACATGTTTTAATCCTAGACGAGATTTTTTTTAAATATCTCTTAAACTAACGTACTCTGCTATTCAACCATTACTTAAGAAGCTTTCAATTCAAGTTAATAAAAATTACTTCAATAATTACTTCAAAAATCAACAAGACACCATTTACCTCAGTTACAAATACTGTACTTAGTTTTTTAAATAATATTTAACACCACAAGAAATATGAAGAGGAAGAGAAAGATGAAAGACGACTTTCATGAGGTAAATGTTTGCGTAAACATGTTTTAATCCTAGACGAGATTTTTTTAAAATATCTCTTAAACTAACTGCTATTCAACCATTACTTAAGAAGCTTTCAATTCAAGTTAATAAAAATTACTTCAATAATTACTTCAAAAATCAACAAGACACCATTTACCTCAGTTACAAATACTGTACTTAGTTTTTTAAATAATATTTAACACCACAAGAAATATGAAGAGGAAGAGAAAGATGAAAGAAGACTTTCATGAGGTAAATGTTTGCATAAACATGTTTTAATCCGAGGTCAATGTGAACAGCACACACACCTGTCATGAGGTATTTACCTCACGATTTTTGAAATACCTCTTAAACTCACATACAAAGTCTGCAGCTATTCAGCCATTCAATGTAAAAGAGAACATTGACCCCAGTTACAAATACTGCATTTAAATTGTACAGTTTTCTTTTATTAGTGCTGACACAGGTAATGTGTCTTTATAATACGGTCCTTAAAAACACCTATAAGTGCACATTTTGGTGTAATTTAAAAAAAAGAAGCAACTTATCAAACAATTGAGCAAAAAGCTAAATCCTTTCAAGCTTTGCACGTCACAGTTTAAGAAAAGTCAAGCTAGATTTGCTTGCTCATTTTACAATACAGTATTGACAATCAAATACAACAATGAATAACAATTAGGTCCAGAGGAATAATTTTGAATTATGTAATTTGCATTTAATAAAATGTATTAATGGTATTAAAAAACATACATGGTGGGCAGCAAAAATATTCGGCACAAGCACGTAAAACTGATCATTTCATAAAGACTAAAGTACTATCCAAGTCCGCAGAAGCCATCAAATTCAACCTTCAGCCGTTTTGTTTTGCAAATAGAAAGGCACCGGGATGGAAGCAGAACTCATAAATATGAAGTAAAATTCATGTCAAGCTGTCTTCTTCTACTCTCACCAGTCGTCCTCAACGGTCAGCAGTTCAAACTTGTTAACAAACCCGCTGCGAGGTGGTGCCAACCCTCCTCGGCTCCTGCTTCTCCCTCGCCCCCCGTCACCCCTTCCTCCCCTGACTCCACCTCTCCCTCGGCCCCCATAACCCCTCCCTCCCCGTTCAATCCCTCCCCCCCTTGGCCAGACTTGACTGTGTCCCCTTCCTCTCCTCTCGCCGGACGTTGCTGGAGCTGCAGGACCTGTCAAGGCCTCCAGCATCTCAGAGTAAAGATGAAGAGCTGTTGGGTCTCCAGCAAGCAGAGACTCGGGCTGGTGTCCCCCTCTAACGGCAGCTTCAAGGCCATGCACCAGAGTTCCACTGAAGACCCTGAAAGAAATAGAGAGATTATAGAGAGAAATAGGGATTACATTAAAAAAAATGCCTAGTAGGCATGAACGGAACCACACTACCACACGTTTAAGAAGAGAAGAGAAGAGAAGAGAAAAGGAGAACATCTCTACAAGACACAAGGACGAAACAAGGACTCCTGAAAGATGATCCCATTGAAAGTCAATGGGAAGAAATGGATGAAAAAGATGGATTAGAAAAATTGTAGAAAAGCTGAAAGATATGACGAGACACATGTCTAGGAAATTGAACGGCGTCTTCATTTTATAGAAACATCATTAACTCTTAACAACTCCAGGATGCTGAAAAAAGCAAGGAATTTGTACAATGACTCTCCACCGTGAAGTTTGGCATATCTTACCTGGCACACTGAGGCTCCGGCATTGGAAAAAGCAGCAGCTTGTTGAGAGAAATTGACGTCCACAGACAAGACTGCCACTGACTCAGCAAATGGGCTACGCCAAGATTAAGCCCCCTCCGTTCTCCTGGGTTGACCCTTAGCTGAGATAATTGCTGACAGACCGAAGCGGCAGATTTACTGCAAAACAGTGGGTCTGCAGGATGAAGCAAAGATTAAAACCACCTTCATCTCGTGCAACATTGCTTGAAAGGATTAGATGAAAGTGGAGTCATGACTGTCATCTTTTCCTCAGAAATGTTTCTAAGGGATATTGGAACAATTTAACCTGGATGACTGGGAACTAACACATACTTTTAAAGATTCGAAATAAGCCAAAGAAATACAGATGTTTTTTCCAAGTTCCTGTGGCTCTGTATGTAGAGCGCGAGACATGCCACGCCAAAAATACGAGTTAAATTCTCACAAACTGTCAACATGTTTACGGAAAAGATGTTGTTATCAACCAAAATGCTAAATACATACGTATATGTAGACAAAGATGGATGTACCATCAGGATGAGAGGTTCTCCAACTGAGTTCTCCAAATACCATTCCTAACAGCATGGCTCCTAACAGCGAAGAATCAGGCTTGGGTTTGGAGTTTTTCATCCAGAACCGCGTCACACACAATGGAAGGCGGAGGTTAGGAGGAAAAGGCAGCAGAGTATGACCCATCATGCCCATAGTCTCCAGTAACACCTGCATCCTCACTTGAATGGATGTCTGCAATAAAAGAAAAACCATTAGTCGTAATATTTATTCAACTACCAGTATACAGAATCTATGTAATGGTATAAAACGTGTCCACGTTTAGTTTAATCAGAACAACAGTAGGAAAAGACCTGTTACTGTATATTGACCTTTTTACCCATTTGTACAAACAGCAAATTTGGATTTAGGAATTATCGAACAAAACACACTTTCTCAATAGTTGTCAGACTCAGCTGAGGCACAGACTTGGGTTGGAGAGCCTCCACTGTGTTCTTCTTGAGGTTGAGGTTTAGTCTGTCGTACTCCTCAATCACACACGAGCAGTGGCAGTGTTGTCCTCCATCCCCCTGCGACTGTGGCTCTGATCTCTCTCTTCCTCTGCCCTTCTGCTGCCCTTGTTCTCCGACATCTCCAAGCAGCAGCCAGTACAGAGTTTGCCGAATACTCCGTGACGTGGAGTGACTACTGGGCAGCTGGCTGTTCTCCACCTGAGCCATCAGCAAAACCTTTCGGAGCACAAGTACGTCTAAAACAAACGAAGGAAGCCTTCCTGAAGCGCTCATCTTTAAAAACCACTCTGGTTGAGAAACCAAGGCTGGAAGCCCATGAAGGTCCAGCACCGCTGGTTGAGGGCTTGAGAAGAACTGGGCCAGAAGACTTGTATGAGGAAGCTGGTAATCCTTCATTCTTGCTTGCAGCTGAGTTCGCCAGCTTCCTTTTCGTTCTCCACCAAGAATCTCCAGAACTTCTTCTAAAGCATCGACAGGGCTGGTGAAACGAGACAGCCAGAGTAAGAAGCCCTCGATACGAGAACTGCGTCCAGACTTACGACCTCCTGGAACTCTTTCAAGCTCCACACGACTGAAAAATATCTCTGTCATTTTACCCTGCGTGTAGTCGTTCCCAGTGATGACGGCAAAGAGCGGGAGAAGCTGCTTGTTCATGTGGTTGAAACGGGAGCAAAAGCGGTTGACGATGAAAAGTCGGGCAGGGATGTATCGCTCTCTGGCTTTGCCTCTGGTGTTGTTCCACTCAAAAAATGAAAATGGGAGGTAGCCGCCACACAAGTCAAAAATGTAGAAGTCGCTGTCGTTGGTCAGAACCGGACACCCCCAGTGGTTGGCAAGAGAGGCGATCTCAAAGTCTGCTTCGCAAACGCACTGGACTAAAGGCACAGAAAGCTCCGAAAGAACCTGGACGAAGACTTGGCGTGAAAGCAGAGGCAGGACAAAGCCGTGACTTCCTCTGGAAAGAGCATGAGCCTCCCGTATCTTGCTCTGGGTTCGTTCCACAAGGGTTTTGAACTTCTTGTCCTGGTGGTCCATGCCTCCGTCTAAAACCACGAAAGGTTGGATGTTGCATTCTGCAAGCGCGGCGAAAAACTGTCGGAGCAATGTTGCAAACGCGTCATAGTCTCCACCTCTCGCCTGGTCCAATCCCGTGTTGAAATACAAACGGAAATACAAACTGCAGCCATCGATCACGAGGCAGGAATCTTTCAGTCTCGTGTCGGTGAAAAACTGACGATTTCCTTCCACGTAACTCGTGAGGCCGTGAACTCCCATGATGCCAGAAATACCTGCAAGAAACGCAAGATGTTTCCGTCATCTCCATGCCGTGTTTACATAGATATACTTTAAATAAATGTCACTGTGCTATTTTACAAACAAAAGTAACTACTGGAATAGAATAGCCATTCTATTATACAAACAAACAAACAAACAAACAAACAAACGTAAAGTAACTACTAAAACTTGCGTTCAGAGTTGCATTTGTGTAGATTATAAATGCAATGAACTCAATACAATAAAATAATGGAAACAGGTAGGTGAACATCAGTAGTTGTGCCGTTACTTACAGTTTGTGGAGTAATACTGGTCCAGGGTAATAGTTTTAGCCAAAACCTCGAGCAAGCTTTCAAATGCTTTACATCTGCACAACAAATAGAGATCGCCCGTAAAAATCGGGCATTTTTGCAACAAATTCAGTCTTATATATTCTGTCATTTATAGTGCATGTTGTCGAGCTTTACCCGTATTGTGTCACGCGTCTCTCTGGTGTTTACTTCCGCTGTGTCCGTCGCGGTTTCGTCTCACGGGCGCCCCCTGTTGGAGTGACTGTTCTTGATTTTTTTATTTCCTGATTTGTGCTGTATAGCAGCTGAACAATTGTGAAACACAAACACTACTATAATTACGTTTCTTAAGACGTCAGTAATGTGACTAGTATGTAAAACTTTCCATAAATAAATTTTTTTTTTCATAGAGGTTCAAAGAGAGAAGGAAGAATCAGAGCGAAAGAGAATCAGAGAAAGAGAAAAAAAGTGAGTCAGAGAGAGAGAGAGAGAGAGAGAGGGAGAGAGAGAATGGTTTTTAACAGTGATTGTAAATCTTACATAATTTTATTGTCAATGCAATTTTTCCAAAAGTCACTAATCATTTTAGACATAATACAAATTTTTTGGCTATATGTAAATGAAAACATATATATTACTTCCATAAATTAAATGTTTCTTTCAATCTTTAAAACAGAAAAACTCAAGTGAAGTTTCTATGGTTAAAGGCGTGTGAAAGCAGGAATACTAATAATCAATACTCCACTTGTGTGAATATAAAACCTTAATTAAAAGCACAGAGAAAAAAATCTAATTACAGCAAAATAAGTGTCACGACTGAACACAAAACAAACACTCATTAAAAGCCCATTAAGCAAAAGTAGCTCTTAATCATGTATTCCTTTTATTGTGTATTTGCATCGAGAGCATCATGTGCATTTCCAATAGAACATTAATTTATTAATTTTTGCTCTACAAAATGAAGTATTAATTCACCGACACAACCCCCAAATGCAGCGCTTCAACAGACCCGTCTGAACCACACGCACGCACACACACACACACTTTCCACAAAATAACTGGACAAAGAAAGCCAAAAGAAAGGTCCAAGTCAATCAGATCACAATGGGAATAATAGTGTTTTATAACAGAAAAACGACCTACGGGACTGTACACTGAACCCAGAGGGATGATGGAGACGGGTCAGGCCGCTACAGCCAGGGGTCAGGCCGGTGAAGAAGCGGGGACGGGGTCATAAATAGGCTTTGTGGCTTAACGTAAGGCTCTGAGGGGTTCCAGGATGGACATCCAGAGGAAAAGGAAACACAAAGTGCACATGGTACCATCAGTCAGATGACTCTCAAGAACAGAGTCGATGAAGTCAGAGCACGTGTCTGACGTCTGGGGCGGAGAAGGTGTGCGAGTCCTGAGCTGTGGAGAGTGTCCTGCTGGTCAGCGTGTGTTCTGTCCTCGGCGAGAGCTCCAGGCTGCCCACGGAGATGCCCGAGTCTGTGCTCTGACTGCGGCCGCTGGCTGCGCGCGGGTCCTCCTCAGGCTCCGCCTCCTCCTCCTGCAGCCACTGAAGCTCCGCCTCCTTCAAGGGGAACGACCGGCGTTCCCACGGCAGCACGGCCTTCAAACACAGCAGTGATTCGTCAGGATGGTTCCCAAACCAATCAAAGGGCTTTATGGGCTTTTTACAAACAGGACGACGTTTTACACCCTGAGAACTTCAAGTGGTTTCCCTGCAGGACGTCCGAGAACCGAGCGGAACATGAAGGCCTGGTCTCCACACACACACACACACACCTGCTGCTCATCCTCGGCCTGGCTGAAGGGATCCTCCGCTCCCGTACAGAAGGGACTGCGTGGCGAGACGTCTCCCTCAGCACAGTGACCGTGTCTGGAGTCTGGAGAGCCGGGTGTGTGTTCCTGTCCTCGGAAGCTCTTCCCGTCGCCGTGGAAGCAGGAGGAAGATCTGGGAGAGGTCAGCAGGGTGTGGTCATCACGGAGTGTGTGCTTCTGACAGGCGTCTCACCTGCCGCGGCCACGCCTGCGCGCTCGACTGCCCCAGCGACTCCTCTCGCGGCTCTCACACAGCGCGTGACGCCTCAAAAACACCGCGTCTGAAAGCTCCTCCTCCTCCTCCTGAGGAGACACACAGACACCTGAAACCTCACAGTCCTGAACAAAAAAACGTTTTCTTACTTTTCATACACGTATATAATAATAATAATGACAATAATAATACACTATTTATGGGCGCCTTTCAGCACACAAGGAAACTGTACAAAAACACAAAAATAATACATAAACGATGCTCGGAGCTTAAACGGTCAAAGCAACACAGAAAACTTGATAGAAAAAAACAGCACAATGGAGACGAAAATGAAAAATGATGGCGGAGGCTAGTGAGGAGCGAATGCGTTTGAGCTGGTAGTTGAGCGATGAGTGAGTGAGAGTGAAGGACTCCGCACCTCCAGCTCAGTCTGAGGCGTCTCTTCTGCGGGCTGCTGCTGTGTGGGACAGTCACGCTGGGACGGGGGCAGCGGTTCCTCCAGCTCTCTCCAGCTGCACACAACACAGCGCCGCACTCACACAGGAGTCCACTGACAAAGACTCTGAGAGACGGGATTGATCTTACACTAGATATAAAGGAGATCATGTCATGCTGAAGCTAGACTTTCAAACACAAGAGTTCATATTTATGTCATTATTCCATAACATGTTTTTGAAAAGAATCTTATTTGTTACAAGCTTTTACAGATGGATCAGCCTGTGAGAAGCCTGTGTGATGAAAGTCTTGAGGCGGCGCAGATTACACAGAAGCTTTGTAATAAAACGCATTAATATTCAATGTAATTACACCAGTTTAATAGAGCAGTAGTTCTATAATGCTATTTCTTTCCTCGCATTACTTTTACTTTTATACTTAAAAGTAGTTTTATCAGTATTAGTAACGCATTTTACTTTCACAGAAGTACTTTTCAACTCTAGTATCTCTATTTCTAACAAAGTAGCGAAGGTGACTCCATCTGACAGTCTGGCTTCAAACACTCAAACTGTTGCAAAAAGAGAAGACACACTTCCTCTAGCTCAGTCAGTCACGGATGCAGCAGGTTGTCGAGTCGCTTCCCTTCAGGTTGCTTTCACACCTGTGATTCGCTTCATCTAGTCACAACCGAGGGCAGCAAATGACACATTGCGGCATTTTTCAGCATTCATTTAGCATCAATCTGCTTTTCGATTGTTCAGAATTGTGGGTCAATTCCAGTGAAACCAGTGGAAGAAAATAAAGCGAATTTAGTCGTAGGGATATTATTCGCTGGCTTATTGTGCGTCTAGTCACCATTAACCTTAGTGTATAGTTTGTATTGATCGCTTGAGACAAAAATGTATCATACACACATTGTTGTGGCAGAAGCGGTGTAGTGTTTACCTGGGTGTGATGATTTCCTTGTACTGGATCTTCTGCACCCGCGCCCCGAGTCCGGCCAGGCCTGAGGGCATCACCAGGTTGTCGATGTCGAAGGAGCTTTCTGTCCTCCTCCTGCGTAAAGGCTGCGTGAGGAGACACGTGATGAGCGCCAGACGCCTCATGGCTACTGATGCCGCGGCGGGAACGTAACGGCACCTGCGCGGGGGCGTCGCCGGCGGCTAACGTAGGCGACTCTGTGGTTCGGGTGGGAAGACAGTTGGGGAAAATCACATTTCTCTGGCTCCTACAACCAGATCCACCTGAATGAAACACAAACAGCAGCGTGAGGGACAGGTCACGGGGACGACGCTTCACCCAGCCAGGCGCACACAACTAGTGATGTTCTGAGGAGACAAACATAAAAAAGGTAGTTTGCACACTGGGTTTACAGAATGGCAGGGGTGTAACGAGTACCGGACAGCCATACTTGAGTAAAAGTACAGATACTAAAATTACTCCAATACAAGTAACAAGTCACCCATTTCAAAAAGACTTGAGTCAAAGTAGCAAAGTATCCAATTTTAAAAGTACTTAAGTATTAAGACGTATTATTTGTTTATTTTTTTTATTCATGCTCAATATAGGTCCAAAAAAAAAAAAGAAATATGAAAACAAACTATTGTTTTCCAAGACAGAAACAGAATTTAACCTCAATGTTTGAAAACTGGTCGAACAAAGTAGATAAAAAGAACAAAAAGTCAGTCTCAATCACTTACATTTGCAAGTAGATATAAAATAAAATGATTAATCTGATTAGTAAATGATATATTATATGTATTACATAAAGTTATATATTATATAATAACATTTGTAAAAACACATTTTTACGCCCCTAATTCGCATTCTTGTGGTTTCTAATTGACAAATAGCCTCCATTACCTTCAGCAGCCTAAAGATGGCGATATTCACCTTGTCCGCCCAAGAAATTAACCGCGGTATAAATCGATTCCAGCTTGTCGCGCACAATCAAAACGTAACGAGTAACGATAAGTGTCTGTTCAAATGTAGTGGAGTGAAAAGTACTGCTACTCAATCACAAATGCAGTGGAGTAGAGAGTAAAAGTTGCTTATATTTTTTTATACTCAGTGCAAGTACGAAGTAGCCAAAAACATACTTAAGTAAAGTAACAAAGTGTGGAATGGTGGGTAAATCTCAATGAGCCTGTACAGAAGTCGATTAACATCAACCCAAGGGCCAAGCGAAGCCCCGGGGCCCTACAATGTCCAAGTCTGTCCTAATGCATGACAAAAATCACCTCCAGAACTACAGAAAAGTCTTGGATAAAATACTCACAAGGTGTGTTGAATAAAGGTGGCAGTGCGTTGGGTGGGCGGGGACAGACCAATCTCCTCCTCACCTTCCCCGCTTGGCCCCGCCCCCTTCTGCCCAGCAGATGAGTAGACTGTAGTGAACCACGAGAATGATGCCCGACCAGCGGGCCAATCCCACAATGCAATGCGAGTGGTGCTTCTGCAAAGAAACGGCAAGGTGTGAGCAACTCCGAAACTATAATGGACAACTCGGATAATAAAGCACAAAGGCCACCTGAAGGCATGGAGAGGAGCGGATGAAGGGACATGTCGAGCCAGGCCTGAGGCCTCCACTGCCCCTTCTGTTGGAGGGCACCGCCATCGCCACACAACACACACACGGACGGAGGCTCACACCAGCACTGCAACGAGAGCGCCTGCTAGGAGACCACACAACAGATGTGTTACGTAGACGATACATAAAGCTGGTTAGTGCAGGGCGCTGTAGCGGTATATTAACCTGAACAGCGGTATTGAGATGTTATGGATTTTGCAATAGCGTGGACACCGTGATAATTCATTAATTAGATTTTTATATAAGTATATAAACACTTTAAGACAGTGTAACACATTTGTTTCGTTACAAGTTGTAACTATCAATGACGACACAGACATTACTAATCGAACACAGAAAGCAGTGTAACAGACTGAACTAATAGATCACACACACGCCTGCCGCTCCGTTTACTGCGCTGTGCCTTTAAGAGAAGAGCGGCTAGACGCGCGTGAGAAAATCTGCTTGTTTTCTGCTTGAAATTCTGCTGTGTCTCTCTCTCTGTCTCTCCCAATTATGTTAATACGGTCTACTAAATGTAATGCCCCCCCCAATATCGCGATAAAATACCGATACCGTCTGTACAGTAAAAAAAACACCACGATATGAATTTTTGCTCATATCGCCCCGCCCTACCCTCCATCTTTTCTGTTATTAATGAACGATGGCATGATATTTACAGCAAACACGAGCACCGAGGCCCATAGGATTCCACTGACCTTTGACCCCAGAGCCGCGCAGCCTCTCAAGCGGATCAGGCGGTGACGGCGTTCCCACAGCAGCGGGCGTACTCGCGCGGCAGAGGGCGGACTGGGAACGCTTCGCTCTGTGGGCGTGTCTTCTTTCTGCCGTTTTCGCGTGGGATCGCCAGCAGGGGGCAACCTTCGGTGATGAAAGTGCACATTAAACGGCGAACCGGAAAAAGCACGAGTGGGTTTATTCATCTACTGACTTGGGATCGGATGACCTGTCAGGTACGTGAGGGGATCGCACCTGCACCGAGAGAAAAAAAGACATGAATTAAACGAGCACGGTGAGCGCACGACACAGACTGGGCTTGTAAAATACCTTTCCCTGTCTGAGGCTCGTGTGAAGCTCAGTCAGCGCACGGATCCGATACTCCAGCTCTGACACTTGAGTCTGTAGCCACACCCACCTGCTGCCAAGCCACGCCCTGCTGGCCATCCACTGCCATTCTCTGCCAGTGACACTTGAAAGGGGGTAAAACATGGACAAACTTGTGAATAATTATGATTTAAAATATAACAACTGCAAATTTTAATCCAAATAGTTTTTGTTCAAAATTGAGGTTGGCAGCGTGCGCGCGAGTCCAGCAAACCTTACATTGATTTTGTTGCGAGCGGTCGAAGGCGTCGCCATCCTTTCTCCAGTCCGTCATCTTCATCTTCATCTTCTTCACTGTCACTGTCACTGTCTCCTCCAGAGCTGCTGGCCGTGTGGTCCGAGTCCAGGGCGCTCTCGGCCGTGCGGAGGATCTCCCCGCAGCTGTGTGCCAGTCTGCCCAGCTCCAGCGAGCTCCGGGTGCCGCTCACGCCCGAGCTCAAGCCGCTCAGCTGCTGCGTCACGTGCCGCTCCACCTGCTTCACCTGCACCGCCTGCAGGCGCCTCCACAGCTGCTCGCTCCGACCCTCCAGCTCCACCTGCCGACGCTCCGCTCCGCTCCTCACCGCCTCCAGCTGCTCCGGGCTCGGCTCCTCGCCGCGCTTCACACGGTCAGAGCGACCGCCCCCGCGGAGGCTGCTGCTGCTCTGACCGCTCCCGCTGAGCCCGTTACTGCCGGCGAGGAGCGAGCGCACCCGGTAGAGTCTGACGCGGCCCTTCGCCGCTCTGCATGTGGGCAGCCCGGCGTCTTCATGCGGCGGAGATGCGGCGAAACGCACCCTGTGAGGCCCCGCGGCGTCCGGCGTCCCGTGGCCGTTGAAATCAGCACCCGATGTGCCGCAGTACGTCCCGGCGAAACACACCCTCTTGGTGGCCCGGCGCCTGACGAGCGCGGGCTCCCCGGGGCCACACCTTAGGGCCGCGGTCACGATCGCCGCTCCTCGCCGGGTCAGTCTGGCCGCGGCTCTGCGCTCGTCTCTTCCGGCCCTCGCGCCCACGACACAGCGCAAGCCGCGGTCAACACCAGCGGCGCCGTCCCCGTCCGCCCCGGCGCTTTGTCCGCAGCAGCGCCCGCGTTCGTACTCCCGCGAGTGCGCACATCCGTCTCCCTCCCGTGTGATATCAGCGCCGCCGTGCGTGAACAAGCCCTGGTCGGTGTCCCGGGCCGGATCCGCGTCGTGCCATTCGCGGAAGGTCTGGGCCTCGGCGAGCCGGCTCTCCCTCTCCCTGTCGGAGCGGCGCATGGGAGCCGCAGCGGCCGAGCTTCCGTCCCCGCTGAGCGGCTGAGAGCAGCCTCCTCCCCCGCAGCACAGACGCGGACACCCGGCCCCGCAGCTCTCCATTCCAGGCCCGCCCGCACGAGCGCTCACTTCACTCCGATTGCAGTAGTAATACATCGCCGTGTCGCGGGCATGGCCGGGCGAGTCGCGCGGGGATCCGCTGGCGTGTTTCTCGGCTCGTGGTCGTTTCCACAGGCGGACGAGCGTCTCATTTCCCCCGTCTCGCCTTCCCCTGCTGCGGGCCGCCGTCTCAAACACTCCCCGCTCGCTCTGGGCATGCGCCGTTCGCTCTGGCCCGACCTCCAGGCCGCGGGTGCTGTTTCAAACACTGGTGCGTTTGTCGGCGCTTTACTGAAAATAAAAACACACCAACAAGGAGATGGAAGGTGTCTGGAAAGATCGGGCACGTGTCTAAATAGGTTCAATCCTGGCGAAGGGGGCGTCGGTTCTTGTAATTCTACTGGCTGTAATGTGCTAAAATGCACAAATAAAACCAGACTGTTGAGAAAAATCAGAATTTACACATTACTACATTTCAAGTGGTAGTTTTACCACCATGACATATTATTTTATAAATTATTCGTTGAGCATATATATGAAATGTCAAGGTCACTGTGTGTCATTTCAATGTACACACGAACTGTGTTCTTTTTACATTTCTAATGCAGTACTCATTTTTATTATCATTTCTGAAACATCCACCATCGTTTTTATAACTTTTGAAAATGGCTATTTTCTGTTCTGCTTTTTTTAAATCACGAAACAGAAAATGTTTCAACAATAAACAGATTTTCATAGTTCAAGCTCACACGTTCAAAGATTGTCAATTCACTAAAACGTGAGCATGAATTTTATCGTATTGTCGACTTTATCCAAATTTCTAAAATTGACCAGTGGGTTTACATCTAAGCTGCTTTTTTGTATTATCTTGATTCATTTTTTGCAATTCGTCTTTTTTTTTAATCGTTGTATAAAAATCTAAACCACCACTACTACTAAGTTCAAACACACTGTATTTCGCATACTACAGAGACACCAGGCGCAGTAGATTGTGACGCGCCCCAGACACCTCGGCGCCTGTTCAGTCTGGCCGCTAGAGGCGCTGTGGACAGATCGGCCCTTCTGGTTAGCGACGGCTAATTAGCATGAAACAATGGCTACACACTCGCTAGGATCCGCAGTGGCGGGACCCGCGACCAGCCAAGCCGGTTGGAGCTGCTCGTTGGGCCGCAGAATGGACGGCGGGCCGTGCGCTAAATTCTGGGAGCGGCCGGAAACGCTTTCTCAGATGGAAAGTGTGCGCAGCTGGATCGGGAAACATTATAAAAAGGTTCGATAGCAGCAGCATCTCCAGTCTCAAAGCTTCCCACATGTTTGTTTACATCCGCCTGTTGTCTCGTGCTCTTTACTTTTTAAATATATATTTTAATAATATGTCGTTATTTATTGATGGGTAAATGTGCTAATGTAATGCGGTGATAAATACAGATGTGTTGATCAGATTCAGACTGTAGTCTCTTTCTCTTTCTCTTATCTTTGATTTACTTTAAATATCTCAACTTATCTAATACATGTCCCAGAAACACGCTTTGCGCCTACATCATTGCCTCCTTTGAAATGTATTTTAAACCCTTATTTACTGCTTTTTACATACAAACAGGATCAAATGACTTCTTTAATAACCACACTACTGTCCAAATAATACTAAAGCTACTGAGACGCTTCTTTCTGTCTTTAGTATGTGCAGGCGGACGCGCCCTCCACTAAGTCTCTGTCGCAGCTCGTCACGCAACTTCTGCAGTTTCAGGAAGAACATTTCGGGCGACAGGCGAACAAGCCGAGCTTCACTAAACTGCCTGTGAGTCACCACCTCTTCTTCCTCCTCTTCCTCCTCTTCTTCTTCTTCCTCTTCTTCCTCCTCTTCCTCTTCCTCTTCTTCTTCTGTAGTTTGACTTTACAGCGTGAGGAGGAATCACAAACAGAACATCACAATCAGACGAAATTAAACTTATTCTGCACATTTACATCTAAAAGCACATGTTTGTAAAACACTTGTCATTCGACTTTATAATGTGCAATCGATTTACCTGCTCTATTTGGCCAACACATATCGATATTGAAATGTAAAAACTAGATATCAGTCTTTCACAATTTTTTGTGCTTTCGATTTGGAATATTGGGTCCAATTCTGATTCTGGAATGTTTTTTACACGTAAATGCACAAAACGCTTTACATAAAGATGCATTTTTATTAATAAAATTCATGGCTCCCTAGAAACACACACACACACACACACACACACACACACACACACACACACACTCTCTTTTCATGTTTATTGAAATTGCAACAACTTTCCTCTTTCTTTTAATCACGAGGCACAAATATTGTTTATTATCCAAGTGTGTGAAAGTGTTGTGAAATGTGTCATGTGATAATTCTCTGGCTAAGTGGAGCGTAACTTTGCTCTTGTCACCAGGCGAGGTGTTTCCTGGACCTGCGGCATGGTGGCGCTCTCGGACACATTCTGGGGACAGCGTACAAGTTCAAGAGCGAACAGGGATGGTGGGTCTCACAGGGGCTTTTATTATGTACTAGATGGAATAGAGACCATACAAGTCACAGATCTTAGTCCATGTTTTAATTGTTTATTCCACACTCTTTGCCACATAAATGTTGGTTTCCCCATACGGTTGAAGTCAGAAAGGACTGTTTTAGTTTCTTTGTCATTTCTAGGAGACGCTTCGATCTGCAGAACCAGTCCAGACTGGAGCGTAACGTGGAGATGCTGGGCTGTGTGGAGAGAACTCTGCTGCAGGTCTTCTGTGGCGGTTTAGACGTCCAGCTTGTGTTTCCTCTGCTTCACCGACTGTCGTGTGTTCTAGAACAATCTCCTGAGCAGACCCGTGCTCTTCCTGTCACCTGACCTTGAACACAAGCAAGTGCTGAAGCTCAGAGACATTGCCACCAGACACCAGGTGAACCACAAACACCTGTTCGCTTTACACGCACATGTTCACGCACACGCACATATTCCACTGTTGCCTTGACTATATAATTGTCGATTTGATTTATTCAAAGCCCTTTTAGCTTGAAATATTAAATATCATTAGTCACAGATTTGTCTCCCTCACAACAAAATGGCTAGTTTGAGCCTTGTCGTGGCCTGACTGCATGGAGTTTGGTTTCTTCTGGGTCTCTGTTTTCTATTGCAAAAGATGCGTTCAGGAAAAAGTGTCCGTTGGAGGGAGTGAGTGAGTGAGTGAGTGAGGTGAGTGAGGTGAGTGAGTGAGAGTGAGTGAGTGAGTGAGTGAGTGAGTGAGTGAGAGAGTGAGGTGAGTGAGAGAGTGAGGTGAGTGAGAGAGTGAGGTGAGTGAGAGAGTGAGGTGAGTGAGAGAGTGAGGTGAGAGAGTGAGTGAGGTGAGAGAGTGAGTGAGTGAGTGAGTGAGTGAGTGAGTGAGAGAGAGAGTGAGTGAGAGAGTGAGAGAGTGAGTGAGTGAGTGAGTGAGTGAGTGAGTGAGTGAGTGAGTGAGAGAGTGAGAGAGTGAGTGAGTGAGAGAGAGAGGTGAGTGAGAGAGAGAGGTGAGTGAGTGAGTGAGTGAGAGAGAGAGAGTGAGTGAGTGAGTGAGTGAATTTGTGCTATGAGGTGTCCTGCTCTGTGATTGGTTGGCCACCAAATGAAGTGTGTGTGTGTGTTCTGCCTTTAGGTCCGGAATTGCTCCCAGTGACCCAGAAACGGAAAAGTGGTTTAGAAAACAGACAGTTGAATTGAATGGGCTTATATTTCAGATTCGGTATCACTACATGGTGTAATTTAAAAGAAAGGTTTTCTGTCTTTTTGCGTATAATTTTGTGTTGTTGTCATCCACTTTATTGTTGACGTGTCTCGCGATTCCTGTGTAATTTCAGGGCTCAGTAACAGACGAGCGATCACAAGCCACACACCAGATCTGCCCTTCCTCATCTGCAGCAGATGAAGGTGATGGTGTGAACACATTCTAACAATTGCTTTTGCTTTTTGTTAAATAATAAATCACGTTTACTCTGTTCTGGACGGAATAATCCAAGTAAGTTTAGTCTGTGTTTTGTTTTCAACAAATTGGTTTCATGTTGTATCCTTATCATTCTCTAATTGAAAAAAAAAATAATAATTAAAAAACAAAAGTCCTCAAATTCTCATTTGGCCAAAATCAAAACGACTGGTCCAATGGAAGCGAACACAAACCAGTTGTTCAAGTAAATCTCATTCTTTGATGCTTTGAAAGAGAATGATTTAATTTTGGGAGAAACCTTATTTTACTGTTTTTTTAAGAGCACTACGTGTTTGAGAAGCACACGGAGTTCAGTCTTCTCGCTTGCTGGACACTTGTGATCTTTTGTTGTAGAGGAGTGGATGCGACCCGTCCTGCGCCTGGACCGGCACGTGATGGTTCACTGGGGCTTGTGTCCAGACAGGTGCGGCTCATAACTCCTGACCGCTCAGTACACAATCACACAAGAGTCTGTGTTGCGCTTCTGTAGCTACGATTCTCTCGTTCCGGCCGCTGATGTGGACGGAGACGTGGAGGAGCCGCCGCAGTCAGACCGATGCTGGAAGGTGAGCGATTGTAAATGATTCAGTGTCCCGGCGATGTGAGGAAACAATAGTGACGGATGGGATGCGACACATTTTGAGGGAAACTGAACAAACGCAGGTTTTTTCCCTCAGGTTCATAGCAAATGGCTCCTAGACACGGACACGTTCAACGAGTGGATGAACGAGGAAGACTATGAGGTGGATGATGATGGCAGCAGCGTGAGCTTTCGCAGGCGGATCTACCAAAGCTTTGAGGTTGGCGCGCGCGGGAATCTGGTACGTTTGCTTTGAGGTTTTAATCTAATAATGTCTTTTTTTTTCCAAGGAGCCGAGATCTTCCAGGAAGCGTCAGCGTTCCCCTTCACCGTCCTCTTTTGAGCCCAAGAAGAAGGGAGGAAAGAAAAGGTAGATCTAGCTCTTTATTTACTCAAAACAGATTCCCTCTTTTTTGCGGAGGTGTAACGAGTACCTGAAAACCATACTTGAGTAAAAGTACTCCAGTGCAAGTTACACGTCACTCGAGTAAAAGCCGTAAAGTATCCAATTTTAAAAGAACTTCAGTATTTTACTCGCACTGAATTTAGACTGAAAATTCAGAAAATTCTTTTTTATTTTTTTTACGAGGTTTTATTTTCTATTGTAGAAGCTCCTCAAGGTTTCAAAATGGCAGAACAAAATAAATAAAAAAGAACAAAAAGTCAGTCTCAGTCAAACTCAAATGAGTAAAAAAAGTACAAAAACAGCCTCCAGTACCTTCAGCATCCTGCAGATGGCGATATTGCTTTGTTCGCCCAATAAATTAACCACGGTAAAAAAAAGTAACAAGTAACTTAAGTGTCTATTCAAGTGTGGTGGAGTAAAGAGTACAGATCATCAATCATAAATGTAATGAGTAAAAGTTGCTCTACCAAGTCCATTTACTCAAGTACTTTACACTGCATTTGTGTTGTTTAGCACTTTTGCATTATATGACGTAGCATCATTTGAAGATTCTTTTTTTTTTTTCTAACCGAGTAGTTCAGGAGCGAGTAAGAGGCGTGGCCAACTGGAAGAGGCGGAGCCTGAGGATGACCTGACGAAAGACATGGAGGATCCCACACCCGTGCCTAACATGGAGGAAGTCGTCCTGCCTAAAAACGGTACTTGTGTTTACGTTTGTGTGGGACGCTTTCACGATTTTACCTCATCAGCTTGTGTTTGACCCGCAGTGAATCTGAAGAAAGACAGCGAGAACACTCCGGTGAAAGGAGGCGTCATGACTGACTTGGGTGAGTTTGTGTGTGTGGATCGCTTCCGGACGCCGTTCACAAGTCCACGTGTTTGTTCCTCAGACGACCAAGAAGAAGACCTGCTCTCGGGCATCAGGGTGAGGAGGATTCAGCCCCTCAGAGAAGCTCCAGCTGTGTGACTCTCTCGCTGTGTTTAGGATGACGAGGACCAGAGGGATTTGGGGCGTGGCCTGGAGGCTGAGGAGACGGCCACCGAGCAGACGCATCACATCATCGTGCCCACCTACGCTTCCTGGTTCAACTACAACTGGTGAGGCCTGGTCTCTGCTCCACTCCATCATCACCTGACGTGTTCTGTCGTGTTGAACACGTGGAGAGGTCAAGCTAAAGGTCACAAGCGCACACACACACACACTGAAGGTCTTTTCTTTTCTTTCTGTCTGCTGTTAGATGTTTTTATACCAGGCCTTTCCATCACACTAAACAATACGTGCAATGTTTTTTTTCCTTCAGATTTTTTTTACGTCTTTATCATTGTTTACCATTTGTGTATTCTTTTACTTTCTTTTGTGTTTGCTGCTGTAACATGTCAATTTCTCATTTGTTGGTCAAATAAAATTAGCCATCTGTCTATCTTCTTCTTCTCTACCCATCTCTCTCTCTCTCTCTCTCTCTCTCTCTCTCTATATATATATATATATATATATATATATATATATATATATATATATATATATATATATATATATATATATATATATATATCACTCTGTCTTTCTTTCTCTCACTCTCTATCTCTATCATTTTCTCTCTATATGTCTCACTCTATCTCTCTATAATTCAATAATTTTCTCTATATCTCGCTATCATTTTTTCCTCTATCTCTCACTCTATCTTTCTCTATATCTATACTGTTTTCTCTATCTTTCTCTCTATATCATTTCTTTCTGTCTCTCTCTATCATTTTCTCTCTATCTCTATCATTTTTTACCCTCTATATCTCTCTCTATATCTCTCACTCTCTCTATCTATACAATTTCACACACATGCACATAAAACATACTCATAAAGTCTCTCTGTCACACACACACATTTTTATATAATTTAGGGGCGGGGCAACAGCGCAAGGCTTTTAATAACTCATTTAATAAAGCATTTCTGTGTTTGTAAGCATTCACCAAGTGGAGAGACGAGCACTGCCCGAGTTCTTCAACGGAAAGAACAAGTCCAAAACACCGGAGATGTAAGTGTGTAAGTGTGCTGTGTGTAAGTGTGTGACGTGACTAATAACGCCACCTGTGATTTGAACAGATATCTTGCGTATCGCAACTTCATGATTGACACGTATCGGCTGAACCCACAGGAGTATCTGACCTCCACCTCCTGCAGACGCAGCCTGACCGGCGACGTGTGTGCGCTCGTCAGGTAACACCTTCAACTAGGGAGGAAACCGTTAGAGATTGTGGTTGAATGATTAAAGTCTGAAGAATAATCACGGTTATTATTATTATTATGCATTTATTCATTTCAAAACACTATTATTTAAGAAAATAACGTGAAACTCATATTTTAGGTTATTTATTGCTGCTCAATAACCAAATAATACAGGACAAAATGATAATTAAAGAAACAAACAATTTACATTCACATTTCTCTCTTTGGACTTAAAAGTAAGTGGAAAAAAGTTTGATTTAAACATAAATACAAATTTTTGCACTGAAACTAAGTAACAGAATAATTCACCAGTAAATTAAGAAATAAAACAAATTGTGTCAGTCTAAATTAAATATTAGCTACATATTAACTAAGTATTACTCCATTTTAAAGAAAACTAATGTAGTGATAGGCACTTTTGATCAAATATTTTACGAAATAGTTTTTTCTTTTTGGACCCGGGTAGAAAGGTTGAGATTGAAAAGGCTCTTGACTTTAACACTGGAGCTCGGAACTATAAACACACACAGTTTGCAACCCTTTGATTGGCTGCAGCGGCGTCGAGAAGCTTTTACACTTCAGTAACCGTGACTAACTAATGTACCAGGACTCATTCTCTGGTGATAAAAGGGAATCGTGGGACGTTTTGTTTATTCTGCGCTTTTGCTTTTGGCAGGTGAAAGTTGTTTAATGGCGTTTGACTGTTGTGATTCACTGTTCTAGATCATGAGGGTGTATATTATTTCGCTGCATCTCCAGTTATAACGGCGTCTTCTCAGGATCACGGGAGAGTGCGGAGAGATTTGACGAGTCTTGTGTTCTCTCAGGGTTCATGCGCTGTTGGAGCAGTGGGGCCTGATCAACTATCAGGTGGACGCCGAGAGTCGACCTTTACCTATGGGTCCACCACCAACACCACACTTCAACGTCCTCGCCGACTCTCCCTCAGCCCTGGTGCCGCTGCAGCACCGCCCACTACAGGTGACACACACACACACACGCACACACACACACCTCACACCACACACACACCACACACACACCTCACACACACCACACACACACACACTCACACACACACACACACCTCACATACACACGCCACACACACACACACACACACACACA